>JANHGL010003351.1:0-51513 GCA_024611195.1 Ceyx melanurus | reverse complement strand
CCCCCAACCTCCCCTGGGATGGTGCCAGGGCTGGGGCAGCCACCACCTCTCTGGGCAGCCTGGGACAGGCTCTCCCCTCCCTCAGCATAAAACATTTTTTCCTTCTCTCCAATCTAAATCTCCCTTCTTTAGTTTAAACCATCACCCCTTGTCCTGTCCCAACAGACCTGCTCAAAGTCTGTCTCCATCTTTCTGGCAACACCTTGAAGTCCTGACAGGCCCCCAGAAGGTCTCCCTGGAGCCTTCTCCTCTCCAGGCTGAACCCCCCAGCTCTCCCAGCCTGGCCTCCCAGCAGAGGGGTTCCAGCCCTCCCAGCATCTCCACAGCCTCCTCTGGCCCTGCTGTTATAGGTCCCTGTCTCTTCAGAGCTGGACCCAGCCCTGCAGGGTGGTCTCCCCAGAGCCCTGGGAGCAGAGAGGCAGGATCTCCCCTTGGCCCTGCTGCCCATGCTGCTGCTGGTGTGAGCTCACAGAGCCAAACATGGTGCTCAGTACCGTGACCTAATCTCAAACCCCAGATCAGTGGAGTTTGCAGTGTCTGTATCCACTGCTGGTGCTCACGGGGCTCTGTTGTTCCCCGTTTTGGGCTGGGGCAGGTAACTGCAGTTCCCTTGGCAGGTCTTGCTGGCTCCTGTTCAGCCACTTGTCACATCTCTCGGGGTGACGTCCTCTCTGGGTGGTACAAGGGCCACTCAGCCACGTCAGGCTGTGTCAGTGCCGAGTGGTACAGGCTCTCCAGATGAGTCCAGAGTGCAGCTTGATTGCTCATATTGAAAAGAAATTAGTAAAGCTCCTAAAAGGATCTTAAAGCTTTTTTTTTAGGAAGTTGTGCCATTACATTTTTATTAATTACTTCCCCCCCACACCCTAAATTTGGCTGAAAATTACATGAACACACAATGCAAATGCACTCAGCCTGCAGCTGAGAAGCTGAAGAAACAAAAGAACTATGGGGCTAGGACATTAATTTACCTCCAGAGAGCATTGGTTAGTTGAGGGTAACTCAGACACTCAAACCAGGCCACGTGACTTCATTCAGCCTCCTGACTCCATTCACTAAGCTGAGGAGGGTTCCAAGAAGCAATGTCCTGTGCAGAGGGGCTGGTCCTGCTGTCACCTCAGGGTCAAAGGTGCCAGAGGGGGGTTTGACATTGGGCACATCCCACCAGTGAGGCAGGTCATGGCAGCCTGGCAGCACCTGCCCTTTCCTGAGGGGTGTTGGTGCATCCTGGGGGTAGATTTGTGTTCTGGGCTGGCCATTTTCTGCTGCCTTGGCATCAGGCACTGCTAAGGAGATTATAGAGAGAGAAGTCCTTGTGTTGGTCAGCAAAAAGGCAGGAGGGGAACACCCACTGATGTCAGCTTGCCTGGTGCTGGGAATGATGGCTTCTTAATTGCAGTGGAGCAGGCACACTCGCAGCCTTTATTTCAGAGATCTTTAATTAAGCCAAGGCAAAAGTAACTAATGCCTCAAAGCCTGGTCCCTCTAGAGATGCCAAGGTGCAGGGAGATGGCAGTCACCTTGCTGAAAGCTGGTGCCAAGCATGGTTAGTGTGCAGGTGGTGAGCCAGTTGTGTCTCCATTGGAACGCAGCAGAGAAAGCAGCTGTGAAGGCAGAGGGTAGAGTATCTGGATTGATTTGATTTATCAAACACATCTCCACGCCTGAGTTTGTGCCCCACTAGGTGCCTGCTTGACACTGTTACTGTCAAGTGTGACAGGAGAAATACAGCCCTGGCACTGGCTGTTGTGCTGTATGTCTTGTTCTGCTTTGAGTTTGGTTCCATTTGGCCCTAGAATTGGAGAAGTTCCCCAGTAGAAACGTGTGGGTCTGAACTGGTGCATGAAGCCACTCGGTCAGCAGAGCTCAGGGTTGGTTTTGGGGGGTGTGATGGGTGCTCACACTACAGCCAGTGTTGACTCTTCTCACCTGTGGTTGTTACAGACAAGCAGAACGACGTGGAGATTCCTTCTCCCACCCAGAAAGACAGAGAGAAGAAGAAGAAACAGCAGCTCATGACACAGATCAGTGGAGTGAAAAAATTAATGCACAGCTCAAGCTTAAATAACACCAGCATTTCCAGATTTGGAGTGAAAACAGAGAAGGAAGACCATCTGGCCAAGGTAGGACAAAGTCTTGCTGTTCTGGCAGAATGGGTGTTGTCTGGAAGACAGGGATGGACTGGCTGAGCTGCCCCCTCCCCTTGTAAAGCTGGAGTTAGCATCTGTGAAATGATGATGCTGTCATTCATGGTACTGAGTCTTAAGAACATTTTCTCTTAAATTCCTTGAATATATCCTTAAAATATATTATAAAACATGATGAAAGCTGAGGAGAGCAATTACCCAACAGAGGAATGTGTGACAGCAGCTGGCTGTGGGGCCTTTGTGTCTCTCGGGGCATTTCTTCTTGCTACCTGGAAACACAGACCACAAATAACCCTTCCCCTGCCACACAGAAATGTCATCTCCTCCCAGAAGTGCTTTGGCACCAGCCCTGCTCAGTGACTCCCTGTCCATCCACTTCACTAAGTGCATGATCACCAGGGCCAAGGTTGAATCTGAATCCTTTGCTCTGGAAAATGCAAAAGATGTGGTGCAGGCGGTGTGTACTCATCTCACACTGTCCCCCTTCTCTTTTTTTCTTCCCAAAGGAGCTGGAGGATCTGAACAAGTGGGGCCTCAACATCTTCAACGTGGCGAGGTACTCGCACAACAGGCCGCTGACCTGCATCATGTACGCCATCTTCCAGGTGAGTGGCCTCCCACTGCCCCCTCCACTCCCCTCCTTCTGCAGGGTGACACCCCTCACATCTTGTGTGCGTGTGTCCCCTCCCCCAGGAACGAGATCTCCTCAAAACCTTCAAGATCTCCTCGGACACGTTTGTCACCTACATGATGACCCTGGAAGACCACTACCACTCGGACGTGGCCTACCACAACAGCCTGCACGCCGCCGACGTCGCCCAGTCCACCCACGTGCTGCTCTCCACCCCGGCCCTGGATGTGAGTGCCCTGCTTGGGGTTGCTGGGCACTTCAAGGGGTGGGGGGCAGCTTGAAAGCACCATGGCATCCGTGAGAACCTGAGCCTTGAGCTGAGGGAGGCCCCAGAGTGCTGGCTGCTCTTGGGAGGGATCCGGTCGCCGTTAAGAACGTGGCAGCAGCAGCTTGGCCTGTGATCTCTGTTTCATCTCAGAGCACATCCTGCTGAGACCTTTAATCTGAGGAAATGTCCTCAGAAAACTGATTTGAAAAGCACAATTTGTTTCTTGAAATCAGGCTCTCAAAGTGCTGAGAGAGAGAACCGTGGAATCACAGGCTGGTTTGGGTGGGAAGGGACTTTGCAAGGTTATCTGGTCCAACCTTGAGCAGGGTGCTCAGAGCCCCCCCAACCTCCCCTGGGATGGTGCCAGGGCTGGGGCAGCCACCACCTCTCTGGGCAGCCTGGGACAGGCTCTCAGCACCCTCAGTGTGAAAACTTTCTCCCTTATCCAGTCTAAATCTCCCTCTTTTAGTTTCAACCATCACCCCTTGCCCTGTCCCAACAGTCTCTGCTCTAAAACCCCTCCCCATCTTGCTGACTGTCCCCCTGAAGTGCTGAAAGCCCCCAGAAGGTCTCCCTGGAGCCTTCTCTCCAGGTTGAACCCTCCCAGCTCTCTCAGCCCTTATACAGAGGAGAAAAACTTTAATTCTATAAACTTGTCACTTAATAGCAAGCAACAGCAGCTTCCCATAGCTGCTTTAATGAACTCAAGAAGAAAACTACCCCAGGATTTATTCGGAGATGGAGAGCAGAGCTCCTGAAGTACAAGTGCAGCCCTTCCTGATGGTGTGATAAAACACTTGCTGATCTGCTGATTTTATCTGCTGATAAAACACCTCCAGCAGCAACATTTGATGGTTAGAATTCAGAAAACTCAATAAAAGCAGAATTTGGGTTCATTTGGCTATGCCACTTATCTAACAAAGCTAGCAGCTCCCCCAGAGGGATGCCAGACTGGTTCAGACACTGCACCCTCCACCGTTTCTATTCGAATCACTCATCCACGTGGATTTTTCTCTTTGCAATGCCTGGAAAGCACAATCCCCACCCAGCTGCTGGTGGCAGAGCCCTTTGCGGGGCCCCGTTCTGTCTGTAGGTGGCAGAAGGTGGTTACAGCCCCGACCGGGTGATGTGCTCGGCTCTGCAAATCGCCTGCAACCAGCAAGGAGCTGGAGGTTAATCACGCTAATTAAAGCGGCAGTGATTTCACAAAAGTTGCTTCATTAACCCGGGACTACGGGGAAGCAAAACAGCAGCAGCAGCAGGAGCTGAGCATCAGCTGCCCTGGCCAGACCCCAGGCAGGTTCCTGAGCCTCTGGTTTGGTCATTTCTGGTTTGTAACAGAAAGGGTTAGCCTGAAAAAAACCCCAGGGAATGGATTTTTCCCAAGTGGTTGCAGCCAAGTGAAAGGTAAGAGATGAGTACAGCAGACCCAGGAAAAAACTCTCTTAGGAAACTGCTGAATCACATCTTTACCTGCAACCACTTTGGAACTGAAATGAGGAGATTGAGATGCTTCAGTATTGGGTTTTGGTACAGGGAAAATTCCAGCTCCTATTACCCAGAGAGGTGGACACAGGAGTTTTCTCCACAGGCCCAGCACAGCTGCTGTCCTGCTGAGGGGAGAACTCCTGAAACGCTGGAAATCAGCTTAAATGATCAAAGCATTTCACTGGCTGGCTTGAGAGGGAGTGAATGTGGGGCAGGATGGGGGGGATACCTTTGGTTTGTAGGCATTGAGCATTGACATCTCCACGTTCTGCCCCCTCACGTGCTTGGGCTGCCTCTGAACAGGAGGGGAGGATGATTTCTGGTTGTTGCGACAGATGCAGATGAAGAAGAAGAGTAAGGCTATGGCCAGGGGAATGGTAACACTTGGCACCAGGATATACAGGATTTCCATTTTGTTCTTTTCCTTGGAATCTTTATAATCTGGTGAAAAAAGTAAAAAAAACAAGAAAACCAATGAGTGAAGTATCCCAGAGTCAAAGACATCCCTGGGGCAACTGGAAGTGTTAGAAGAATAAAGTAAATTAAGATGTGTAATATACATCCAGGTAACACTAGTGCAATCCACCTTGAATGATGTTTTATCTCCTTAAAATTAGCACAGCAATGAATGTTGTTGAGTAACATTTCTGCAGGAAACAGCAAGGAATTTATTCCATGTAGGTTGTCAAGGAAAACCTGCTTAGGGTCTTGAAACAGATGAATACTGTGACACTGCCACTGCCTGGGGTGAAGGAAGAAATGGTCTAATGCTGGTCCACAGAAAAGTTCACTTCTAAATCAGCTTACAGAAGAAAGGCTCTGGAGGCATTATGGACTCCTTATTTTAATATGTATATTAGATTTTGGTGCCATAGTTTCCTTAACCCAACAGAAATGTGGGGAGTCATTAAAAATGACAGTTTTCCCCCTCCATTTATTTCCAGCCTCCTGTTCTCAATATCTCCTGGCATTGGCCAAAGTATTTCTGTGGCAACCTGGGGCACTGGAACAAATAACTCATGCAAAGGAAAACTTCTAGTTAGTTTTAGGTGCAGGAGCAGGATGATCAGGGACTCCAGAGCAGAAGAAATGGAGAACACCTGGGAAACAGGAGGAAATGCATCCAGATGGTAAGAAAAAGAGAGAACAGTCCTGGGTTTTCTCCCAAGAAGTCAGGAAATGGACTCAAAAAAAATCACCAAAGTCAAAAGCTGTAGCATGAGCTTAAAAAAAAATATCTTACATACTGAGGGCTTGATCTTAATAAGACTAATGGGAAACCCCAACCCCTTTACCAGCTGCAGGACTGGTGGCCATAGCCTGGTTGTGATCCAGGGGAGATGGTGTCTGGGGCAGCATCAGGCTGCATGGATTCTGGCATAACAGGGAATGTTTTATTATTCCTACAGGGTCATTTGAGTTTGTTTGTCTGTGTTTTCCAGGCTGGATTTGCAGAAGTGCTTAGCAGCCCACACAGATATCTTCTATGCACTTAATTAAACATGAACTTGATCTGAAGCTTGGGTTTGACTCAAATTGTGACAGAGGCAAAGTTCAAATGGTTCTGGATGTCACTTTGCATCACCCCTCTCCTCTTACAGGCTCGTGCTGTCTGTCTGCTCCCCCCTGTGCTCCTTTTTACCATTCTTTTTAGATTATTTTTGCTACCTCTTTTTTTTTAATTGAGAGGGGAGATAGTCTAAATATTCCTGCAGCCTTTGGGAAATGACAGAGGACATCCCAGGCCCCCTGTGCCCAGCAGAAGGGCTCTCAGGTGTGTGCTCCCACCCTGCCTTCAGTGAACATCCAGCTCTGCAGCATGGACTCAGGAGGGTTTCCTCTGTTAGCTGCCCCCCTCTGGCATGGACACACAGCCAGTGCCTTTCCCCTGCCCTTCCAAACCTTCTTCTGTTTGTCTGTGCTAAGCCTCATGCTCCAATTACTCCATGGTTCACATGATGCTATATTCGGGTTGTCAAACTTTTATGAAACGAATCTATTGCAGCTCGTGAGACAACTGAAAGATACAGTTGAAGAAAGAAAAAGAAAACATCAGCACGAGGCAGACAGAGACCTGGGCACTAGTTCATCACCTGAGCTACTCCAGTCAAAGGGAATTATTATTCTTATTAAGTAGCAGCCCCTGCTGTGAAGCCTCATTAGGTTAATAGGTTTCTTGGGAGCCACCCTAATTAAATCCATTTCCCATCCAGGCCTGTCCTGGTGAGGCAGAATGCACAATACTTATTAAAATGTGCCTGAAATGGCTCTTTCAGCCAGTGCAAGCCCAGCAGAATGCAAGCCCCACATGGCATTTTGGTTTTAATACGCAGATTAGCATTTAACAATTAAATTACTATTCACCTGCTAGGGCTCTCTTTGTCTATATTTAGAACAATAATGCCATATAACCCAGATGCACAGCAAGAGCTATTTAAGGCAGTGGTGAGAGGTAATTAAAACCCTCGTCAGGAATTCTTCAAGCCAGCCAGCCTATCTCATTTAATATCTAGTAAAACATTCCAATCAGAGACTTTTGCAACACATCCAAAAGCATCCTGCTTGCAGCTCTTTCAGGTCAAAAAACTGAGCCAGTCCTGGGATCTCTGAGCCCATCTAGAGGGGGCTGGGCAAGAAACCCCCCCCAATCAACTCAGAAGTTGTGAAAACCACAGATTGCACGTGGCTGAGAAGTGGTGCAGCCGTTCAGAGCAGAGCCACCAGCGTGCTCAGGGGTGTGCTGCTGACTGCCAGTTTGGTGCTGAAGGGCTGGAAAAGATCTTGCAGTTTATATAGATTGCACTGCTCTTGTGTAGTCAGTCTGCGCCTAATTAACAAGAAAAAAAACTGAAGTGAAATGCACTGAACTAATAGCAAAGGAGATACAGGGCTCTAGAAAGTGCCTGTGACTGTTAGAGAGGGTTGGAGATGCACATGATGGAGCCCAGGCTGTCTGCCTGTCCCTTGGTCTGCTCTTTCAGTAAGAACTTAACTTAGTTCCCACTTTGGCATTGATTCCTATCTTTCCCTTAATTGAAAAAGACTTTGGAGTAGGCTCAGAACATGTCTCACCACAGGAATATTCATAACCATAACCAGAAATAATCTAATTTGGTGCTGGCTATTGAACAGTAACAGCAAAAGGTATCTCCTTTCCAAGGGGAAAAGGTAATGTTACTGTGACAACTCATAGGCAACATAAAATTTTGCGTGAAATTTTGTCCTGTCAATTTCCACAACATTTCTGGATGCTTTTCTGGCATGCCCATGAAAAGAGCATAAAGAAATAGCTTTTTTTTTTTTTCTTGGCAAGCTATCAATATTGTTATTTCTAAACGCAGATAAACCAATTTGTTCAGGTCTTCCATCCACTTCTCCCAGGTCTCAGAAAAGCAGAATGAAACGAGAGCTGAATCTCCTTTTTTGTTCACTTTGCAACACCAAACTGCAGCCAGGGCAGTTCTGTGAACACACGTTTCCAATGCAGCTAAGAGGACCTGGCAAGAGCACCTCCCATTTTTAAACAAGGCCTGAGGTTTGCATTTGCTAAAGCAGCTCTTAACAACCCAGGAGAAACAGAGAAGGTTTTGCAACCACTTGGTGGATCAGCATCACCAGCCTGACTTCTGTGACCCAGCTTAACTTGGACTAGGGAGTTGTAGTGATCATAATGGCAAAGCCAGGAATGCTTGGGCTGGCATCAGGCTGTTGCTTCAGCACCTTCTGGCAACTGCTCAGCTACTCCCTACTCAAATATTTTCATGCCACCACGTTGCCAGCTGCACAGGCAGTGAAAGTTGGAAGGTCTCCTCGGAGCAGGGGTTTGTGGCTGTAGCTACAAACACTGTAGTCAACCTTTCCTACAGCTCTCTTCTCATGGATTCAAAGGAAACACTTGATGCTCAGCTCCCCCTGAGCTCCTGTTTTTTCCCAGGACAGCTCCAGAACTGCTCCCCTTTCGAATGCAACATCAAGAAGGTTTGGAATTACCACACGCTGGGACGTCACAAAGCTCGGACTTCAAGTTCTCATCCAAGGTGAAGCACCAGGGAGCATCCTTCTGGTTGCCCGGGTTGCGGCAGTAGGAGTGGCCCCCGTTGAGCTCGGGGTACCTGATGGCAGTGAAGGTGTGGGTGTGGGGGTACTGGGAGTTCCACGGCTGGCACTGCCTCCCCGACCGCGTCACGCTCACCGTGCCCCGATAATCCACTCCCGTGCTGTTGTAGCACTTGTGATCTGAAAGAAATAACAACCCATCTGATTAAATGAGCCAAAGCAACAGTTGGTGGCAGGAGGCAGCAGCCCTCGAGGGTGGGGAGCTGCTGGCACCCCCCAGCCCCAGCACACTGCTGCTGCTGCTGGCACGGGGCCGGGAAAGCCAGTTTGGGAGCACGGGCTCCCAATTTGCTGCGGCTGTAACACGGGGCCTGCTTTGCATTCACATTCCTGGGAGGATTTAAAGCTTATGCTTCTGTAATGAAAACAGCTTATGCCAAGCGTTTTTAATATAAGATACACAAAAGAAGTAAAAACTACAGTGGGAACCTGAATTGCAGCCATTATTTTCATAGGAAGGTGGAGAAATTGTGGGAGCCACGTTTTCTATTTGGCTGCTTGGATTGGGAACAGGCTGCAGCCCGGCCACAGAGTGAGCTAAAAATTGGGCAGTGTGATGTAGGGACAGCTGTGGACCTGGCCCCTACACATGTTCCTTTGACCAGCACCCCTCCACTGCACCAGCTTGCTGGAGCACATCAGTGGGAGGACTGGGAGGCTGAAGCTCCCTGTGGTCCCTCAGTATTCAAATATTTCTTATTCACTAGAAAAGACCTGAAAACTAATAAACAGCATTTAGTGTGAGCCCATAGGCAGCTGAAAGAAAAACCCAGAGAAGTGTTTCTGAGTTTCTGCCCACTCCAGACCTGGGGAGAAGTGCAGGAGTGGGATAATTTGACAGCGTGGTGCCTGTCAGCTTCCAAATCCCAGCTCCAGCTCTCATTCTGATGCACAAACCCCCACAGGCAGCCTCATTCCCAGTGGTATTTCTTGCACAGAAGGCACCAAGGTTTTTCACTTACTTTTATTGATGGGATCTGCCATGGGAATCCCGATGCGGATGCAATTGACAGCTTCGGGGCTGTCTGGCTGGGGAAGGTCTTCGCAGTTGGGCAGCTTTAATCTCATCAGGATCATGGGATTAGATCTTGCAAAAATATACTCTGTCTGACAGAGGACGTTTTCCAGAATCTCACACTCATCCCGGCACAGGTCCCGGGGCTTGGGAGCTGCAGAAGTCTCATCACAGTAGGGGAAGGCATAATGGCACAGGGAGGGGATGGCAAACTGGGAGCACTTATCTGACAAGTGGCTGGAAGTGCCAATCATGGTGAAGGCAGCTGTAAAATACACAAAAAGATTTTTTCCTGAACCCGCTGGGGATTCTATTGCTGCTCTCTTCCCTCCCCAGTATAAACCTCCCTTCCCAGTGTGACTATTATTTTCAGATGTTCAGGTGATGAACGGGCTTTCCACAGATACAGAGCACTAATTACATTAGAAGTTATTAACGATGCTGATTTCGTTGACAGAGAACACACATCTGGTTTTCAACATGGGATTAATGTTAAGCACGTTACCAAAACCTCAAACCTATTTATAGCTTCTTTTTTTTTCCCTAAAAAAAACCCTTTTTATTATATTATCTATATTATTATAGAATATTTGGATGCCTTTTGCCCAACAGGTAAAAATCAAAGCTCCTGCAGTGGTACCTTCCTGGAAGGTGGCAGATCTCATAGGATCCAAAATGACTTCTCAAAGCAAATGGTGTAAGATCATGAACAGTTGAATGTGTAGAAACCATGGGGGTGTGAGCAATGCAAAAGTCTTTTTTTGCAGTGCTGACAGTGTCTGGAGACAAAGGAGGCAACTCTATGGGAAGAACAATTTGGAATATTCTGGCAGCAAGAGAAAATCTGAATATAGGGAAGATGATTACCATGGCCAAGGTTAATTTATATAAAAAACCAGAGAAGTATCATGATAGCTTTGAGGCCTCAATTTGGATTCAGCAATCCCAACAGCACAGAATATTCCACAAAAATAATGAAAATCAGGGTTTTTTTTTACAAAATCTAAGGGAAAATCTCTACCTGCTGGATTATTTGTGCAGCCTCTTCCAGCACCTAAATGACCTCAGCCATGGAAAAATCAACTGAGCCTGGTCCCCCTTCTCTTTTAACATCCACTTTGGTCAGAGGAGCATAAGGCAGTCTGGCTGTGAGACTCTCAGAAGCTGTAAATACACAGCCTATTCTCCTTGGAAAACCATTTCTTAGCATCTTTTGGGGGAGCAGAGCCACGAAGGCTGCTCAGACTGTCACCCCCCAGATGACTCCCTTGGCTGAGAGCACAACCTGGACTCCTGGGCGAGAGAAGCTCACAGCAAGTGAGGGTAAAGAGCAAACAAAACCAGTTTATCAAACCCTAGCAGCTCTCTGGGAGGAGACAGCCTCGTGGGCAGAGTGTGCACTGTTCACCCACCTGTGATCTGGTTTTCTATTTCACCTTGCATGTGCAAAGACTCCATGTAGATGGTTCTGTTGCCGATGAAGCGCGCGCAGGCGATGCCACGGTAGGGCTGGCAGAACCCGTCCTCTTCATACTCATCACTGAAACCAAGGTGCACAAAAGGGTGAGAGGATTCAGGGCAGACTCTGCAACAACCCGTGGCAGAGTGGAGCTGGCCTGGGTACCACCAGTGGCCAAAGCAAGGGGCTCACTGCCTTTGTCCAGGAGCCCACGGGCCACGGTCCCCTCTATTAACAGCCTGTGATAAGGGATTCTGTGGTCTTTAGGTAGTGTGGGGAGGGGGGCATGGCCCTGGGGGATTTGAACCCCAGAGGATTCCCACACTGCTGCAGGTAGCTTGCAGGATCTCAGAAACAAGCCCAAAGTGAATGTCAGGATATAAACTTCTATAAGGTAATATCTATTATAACCTTCTATAAGGACAGCATCTATTCTAGCCTTCCATAAGGGTATCTATCAGCTATTCTAGCCTTCTGTAAGGGTATAATCTATTCTATCTTTCTATAAGGATATTATTATTATTATTATTATTATTATTATTATTATTATCATCATTATCATTATCATTATCATTATTATCATTATTATCATTATTATCATTATTATAATATAAATATTATTATTGTTTTTATTATCAACAAGATGTTCAGTATTTCTCCTTTTAAGGAAAACTTCAACAGCCTGATAAAAAGCTAGTGGCATCTCAGTTTAGCCAGCAAATGCATTCATGCTGTATAAAATACATTTTTTTTTTTGCATGAGGGATAAGGCTGTGTTCAGGAATACACCCAGCCCTGATTAGAAAAGAAAACATGAACTGCCTGACAAAGAAAAACAACCCAAACAGCAAAAGATTTATGCTTATTTAAAGCAGTTAACATGCTGTTTTCTATTTTAGAAGCAGACTTGTACTTAATATTGATAAACACAGCAGGAAGAGTCATGCAAGCAGAGACAGAATTTAAAGTGTATATAGAAAATCAACCCACTCCCAGCACTGATAGCCTTGAAATAGGAAATGTTTCTTCAATCTTCCATGAGCATGGCAACAGTTATTGCTAAAACAGAACCAAAGCTAAGACAGGAGTTAAATAGACAGATTTCTTTCATTAGGTGCTTTGTTTTAGGCAATATAGGAGACATTTAATACATAAATCCAGATGGGAAATTATTTGCCAATATTCTTCAAACAAAGCAAAGAAAGGAAATTACTAAACCTCTGAAGAGCAGACCAGTCAGTGTTTATTTTGAACAGATAATCACAGCTAAATGCTGGCACACAGCAGATAGTTTTAGGGATGTTTTGAGGAGGGTTGGCTTATGTGACCACTGAAACCTGCACCCAACTGCATGAATCAGCCCCTCTGACTTTCTTGCTTCAGCCAGTTGGAGATCTGGAGCCATTTTCTGCAAAGACTGGCACCTCGGGTCTGCTGGGCAAAGGGAAACACCTAAGGAAAATTTGCTGGTAATTTGTTTTTCCTGGCAGTGCCACCCAAGAGAGCTCCCAAACTAGGGAAAATGGTATGGGAATAACCCTAAGTATGATCACAGCTGGGCAGGCAACAGGTTACTTTGCTTGTGTGTGTTTTTCTTTCAGAATTCATCCTCTCCCAGATGCCAAAAGCCCAACAGTGGAATCAGACTACGCCTTAATAGGGAAAAATCAGAGCTTTTTTCATCAACTCTGCCATTAAGTTTAACAAAAGACACTTTCATCCTCTCCTGAAGACCTTGGCTGTGAGAGCTTGGAAATGCAAATCACGTTTTAGCCTCTTTGAAGTCCCCCATTCCTTGTGTGCATGGCTCAGAACAAGGGCCAGCCTACAGCTGGGCTCCCCAGTGCCTGGTCACAGTGGCCAGGGTGAGTTAATGGGATTACTGGGAAGAAGTGGCCTTCCAGGACATCCCAACCACCTCCCAGCCCTCCTGAGCTACCAGCTCCAGAGCATCGTTCCAGGATTCATGCAGCTTTGTTTTCCATTCACAGGGGGAAGCCAGACACTGTGAATTAACTGCAGTAATTTATGACTGTGAAGACAGGGAGGGTGGGAAAGAGGGATTGTAGAGATGGAAACCTCCTTCCACAAACATCTCCCATCAATTGAGAAATCAACGGGAAGGGGTCCAGGCTTCACTGGATGATGGTCCCAAGATGTTCCCAAGTACATTAGGAATTGGGATTGCAAAAGCACAACCTTGCAACTGCCAATTAAACTCTTCATTAGCTGGAGTGATAGCAGGCTGGGAGGCCTCAGATAATGGGTAGGATTTGGCCAACAAAGATACTCTGAGAGCTGAACAGAGCCACACAGCCACGGCCAAGTAAGTTCAGCTCTGGCAGAAGATATTTTTACTCTCTTGGTTCTTGAAGAGAAAAATCAGCTGAAACCTGAGCTGAAAACCCACAACAGCTACTGCAGGCTCTGGAGAGCAATTCTCCAGTTTCTAATCAATAAATCCCCAAATGGCATATCATTTATTATTCATTTATTATTTACTATCATATATTATGGAATTTAACTCAGGGACTACACACCTAACTGCTCTTGAAGCCTCTCAAGCAGTGCCATTTAAGCCCAACAGCTAGATAAAGACAAGACCAGGAGGAATGCAATTAACTCAGCAACAAACTCCCCTCACTCTGAGGTTCACCTTTGAGCTAAAGAAGATTTAACCTCAATAGCTGCAGCCAGCAAGGACTGGAGGGAGCAGGGACACCAGTTTACCTGGATGGAAATACCCCCAGGAGCAAGATTTTGTAGATGAGCTCAGAAGGTGAAGATGAGAGTAGAGAGGAGAGCCTGGATCCCACCACCTCTGCCCTGGGGCTGCATGCCAGCCCTGCATTCACAGGGGGAAAACATGAGATTAGAAGCTCAGCTGGAGCAGGAGCTGCTTAGGATTGGTTTGGAAAGCAGCTCCATGATGGGATAAATGAAATGAAAGGAACAGGAGCAGCAGGGTATGACAGAAGGACTAGAGATAGGAGAGGATGTGGTCCCCTGGTCTCAGCTCCCAGAGCTGCTCTGCTGGGGTCAGTGATGGAGGAGGGAAGTTCTGGGCTCTGAGGGTCACCTACTGCCCCTGAGGGTCACCTACTGCCCCTGACAGCTTCCAGCAGCTCCCACAGGAGTCCTGATCACAGGCTGGTAACAGGTAATCATGGAGAAGTCACTGGAACACACTGGTCAATGAACAAGTGCCCACATCTCACCCCCCAGCTCCGTTTCTCTGCAGCCCTTCAGCACCCACCATGACAAGAGGGTCATGAGAAATCCCCTCTTGCCTCTTCAGATCTCCCCCCTCCCTCCCTCCTGCAGCTCTTTTCAGCTGGAAGAGACCCTCAAGATCATCAAGTCCAACCTTATTTCCAGTCCTATCAAAAACCACTGCCCCATGGCCCTCAGCACCACAGCTCCAGGGCTTGGAAACCCCTCCAGGGCTCACAGGGACTCCACCCCTGCCCTGGGCAGCCTGGGACAGCCCTGGAGGGGAAGAAATTGTTCCCCAGCTCCAATCTAAACCTCCCCTGGGTACATCTGAATATGAGGAAAAGGTCCTTGACATATAATTAAAGATGGCAAAGCCTCTTCCCAACACACTGCCTTGTCTTTGCCTGAATCTAAACAACATTCCCAGCAAATGTCAACAAGTCCAGAAACTTAATTTAGCAATAGCTCTGTTACCAGGCTTTCCATGAGTTCATGTAGAAGTATTTAATAAATTAATAGAAAAGCTCAGCGTTGTGAGATCATGTTGCATTTGTTTTTATGATAGCCAGTGAATTAAAAAGACATATTCCAAAGATGGTGTAACTGTGTGGTCATTTCTACCACACCCCAAGGGTTTATTGCTTGCTTTTTTTTTCCCTTTTTTTTTTCTCTTTTGCTAAGAGAAGGATTTGAATGAGTGCCCAACGAGAATAAATCATACCATTTTTTATACCTTGAGTGAGGGAAAGATGGGCAAAGACAAGGCAAAAAAAAAAGCCTGAAATGCTGTGAGTGTCCCAAGATGAGAGGTAGGACCATCACTCCCTCTCCCAGTGCCTGTTCCACCAGCACACTACAAAATATGCTTATGCTTAGGTCTGTTGAGATCACTGGATTACTATTATTTTGGTAACCAAATCTCTACCTGACAGCAATATAAATAGAGCAGTGCACACAAAGGCAGTGAGGATTAAGAAGAGCAGCAGGGGCAAGGACACTGGTGACACTGGAAGATGGGATTAAGATGGTCAGCGTGGGATTAAGGTGTGCACACAAAACCAGGCTGATTTATGAAGATGATGAAGAACCAATTTGAAGAGCAAAAGCAAATAAATCAAAAGCAAACAAAGCAAAACTATCCGAGAGATCAACCAAGAGGAGATGGAGTATCTTTGGCTCTGTGCAGTGACTGCCCAGACATTATTTCACTTAGAAAGAGAAAGGTATTTTGTCTTGCTTAAAAAAACAAATGTTCTACCATAGCTCTAAACTACAGCTCTGACTAGACCATAGTTTATCTAAAGAATTCGTTTCCACCAGCAGAGGACTGATGGAAAATGCAGCCAACGTTGCCTTGGTGAGACAACCAAGTGCTTTCTACCCTTCTCCTCCAAGGAAAAGCTGCTCCCTGCTGCAGTGGGACACCAGAAATGAGAGTGGAGGGCTCAGCTCTGGTCACCCTGGCACAGCCCAGTTCCCTGCCAGGAGATGCCCTGTAAAGGCTCCTGCTTAACCCTTGAGTTGTTCCCTTGCAAATCTGCACCCAGAAAGTGGTGTTAGGGAGGGTGCTGCTGTGGGGGAGTTGAGTGCAGATAGGTGACAGCACAGAGGGAAGAAACATGCTTTAGAAAACTTAGTTAATTAAAAGCTCTGTGGATAATTTATCCCTATTATTACACGTATCCCATACCCCCTCTCTAAGTGCATTAATGCTGCATAAATTATTTGTAGGTTGTTAGATAATTCGTATTTTGCTCCCTACACATGTTCCAGCTTCACACAGAAGAAAATGAAAGGAGTTTTCACTTGGCAGATAGCCCTTAAAGCAAACAGATGAATAATATTCTGTCATATTTTCCAGCCAGCAAAATCCAGTCGCCTGAGCTTCGCTTTGAAAGTGGGAACATATTGGCTCTGTTTCATAACAATATTTCAGAAATGTGTGGGCTGCAGTTTACTTTGCAAAAAAAAAAAAAAAAAAAAAGAAAAGAATGGGCCAGACTTGCACGTCACTCTGTAATTTCAGGAGAAGTTCTGTGTAATATAAGCTATTGCTGTTTTGACACCCCTTTAAAGTCGCAGGAGCAGGTAGGGTTTAAATGGTTCACTAGGAAAGCAGGGGCATAAAAGAAGAAAAATAATCATGCTGTCCTTTGACATCAGTAAATTTACAGAGTCCCACAGCACCCCTAATACACCTGGCTCCTAAAAATAATAATAATACTAAAAAAATCAATAAGCAAGTATGATCTAAGTAACTGCTGGATCATTCTCTGACATTCCAGACTGAGAGCTGGTTGAACATGATGCCTCTGATCCAGAGAGGGATAAAACATCCGAAATGCATGTGAGTTTGGGGTGCTGAGCAGCACACTGCAGCCACTCTGCTAAAACTGGGACAGGGGAAATTCCCAGATCCCCCCTCAAATCTCACCCACTACCCAACCACAGCAGGGCTGGGCTGTTCTGAGGGCTGCGTGTCTCCGAGCTGCCCTCCCCCCATCACTTCTGCTTAGAGGATCTGGGTGCTGAAAGGAGGCAGGTTTGTGCCGAGACATAAACATCCCTGGTGAGAGCTGACATGTGTTTTCTACTAACCTCATCTGGGCAGCACGGCAGCATCCCTGGCTTTGGAAGCTGAACAGCATCCATCTCTCCCTGCAATTAACCCCTTGGCGAGGGTGCGCTGGGCACCTCCATCCCAACGACTCTCTTTGGGGAAGCACAAACACTGGATAACAGCAGCTAAGGATTTCACCTCAACGTTGACCACAAAGAAGGAGCTCAGCCGGGGTGTGATCCTCTGAGATTGCCTCTTTTTCTCCTCTTAAACACTTCCTAACAAGCCCTCCTTGCCCCGACCCCCTTTCCTGCTGGTGCGGGGCCGGTGGCTGGCTCGGGCAGCTGCAGCTGGTTAGGAAACGACCCCAGCAACAGCATTTGGATCTTTCCTGGCAGATTTCTTACATCATTATTCAAGATGAACTGCAAATCATATGCTCGTAGTTATGGAAATGGCAGGAAACTTCTGGCACTTGTGTTTTGTTTGACAAAGCTATTTTAAGGCTATTTTGGAAGGTTGCTGGGTCCAAGTTTCTAGATGCAGAGAGGGGGGCAAAAAAAAAAAAGCAACGAAAAAAAAAGGAAAATGGTTTTGAAGAGCAGTCAAGCTGGGCTGAGATTACAAGTGCTAAGCATTGCCTCCTCTATCAAACCTTTGTACTGCACAGGAAAACACACTCCCTCCTCCTGGATTCCCTCACAGAGCTGCAGTGATCTCACACACACGTTCCTTATCCAGCTCTCATCAGGCATTAACCTTTAGATAAGAAGTGTTTGATGGAACCATCATCAGCTTCACCCCATAAATTGGCTGCAGCCACTCTGCCCTGAGCAATACCAGACTCCTCCACCACCCCAGCAGGGCTCAGCCCTTCACCTTGATGGTCCTCAGGACAGGATGGATAGGACCAGACCATATCAGCTCCACATCCATCTCCTGCACAGTGAGAGCTCAACCCTCAGGCACTGCTGGGGAAGCTGGACATCAAGTAAGAGAGAGAAGCAAAGAGAGGAGGACTACACACAGTACACACAGGACTACAAACAGATCACATCCCAAAGAATAATCTAGATCAGATTCAGTCTCTAGTCAGATTAAAATCCCCAGTACTAAGGAATTTATTTATTTACAGTACAATTTATATCTATTTACAGTCAATCTCTTTTGCAACAGGCCTGCTGGAATACATAGCAAAGAACACCCTTCCATAACTGAGAACATCAAAAATGAAAATATTTCACCTGAAGCAAAAGTTTGTGCAGTGTGACAACTTTTTACTGTGCTAACACATAGAGCATTTAAACAACATGGGAAAATATCTTCATTTTCAAGCTGGTTTTCCATCCTATGCATTTATTTTTTCTTTCTGTCCTATGGAAGGACAGCCAAACTGCCCATTCTCCAGCAAAATGTATTAAAAACCTGATTTATTCCCTGAGAAAACTACTGCAGATTGTTCTTTGCCCAAGAGGGTCCTACAGACAGTCTCCTAACTGAGACAAAAACTTGCAAGCATCAAGAGTCAATAGTGAAGCCTCCAAAATGAGTTTCTCATTTTATCTCTCACTAACTCTTTCCTGCTTTACCTTATTTTCTGAAGTCACAGCTTTATTTCTGCTCCTCCCTCCCCTCTCCTTCCTTCTAACATTTAATTTGTCTTATGTGACTCAAATAGGTCTTTCTTCTGGTGACCTAATATTTTAACCTTAAGCATGATGAAAAACAGACTTCCCAAATCTGACACTTGAATTAAAAGTGAAACACATGCCTCAGCACAAGTTAATTAAAAATAATACATATAACCTTAGCTTGTTTAAACCATTATTTTGCCCCCAAATTTGCACCCATCAATAACCACCACGGTCCACCACAAAAAGAACAGTAAAGTTCAAACTTACTGCAGAAAATAGTTATGTGATTTCTCCTTTTCTTGAGCAGAAGTTCCTACAGATGCTGCTGAAGCTGAATTATGTCAAGGTAGGAACCCAGGGTTTTTCTCCAGCCTGGGGGCTGCTGGGTTTCTGAGCATCTTACTCAGACTTCAGCTGGGGGTGGCTGGTAAGTCCCAAACTGTTTTTGAGCAGTTAGTCTTATTGAAATAGTTGGTTGAGTTTAACAACTGTGAAAACATTTAAAGTTCACATAACTTGCAGGTCTATCATAAATTCTGCTCCTGACAGACACACATAAATAGAGGCTCCCCAGCTGGGAACAGCCAGTCTGCTTTCAAGGGTATCATGAGTTATATTAAATTGAGAATGTCTTGTGAAAAAAAAACAACCAAAAAGATTGCTTTTCAGATAAGAAACTCATTCTTAAGACAACAAACACGAGTGCAAATATGCTTCAGTGAAAATGAAGATCTCTCCATCCATTCCCCAATAGTAATGGGATAAGGCACAGAGAACTTGTTTTCTTTAAAAGCATTCTGCTGCTCTGTGGAGGCTGCACAGAGTGTGAAGCAACTGCAATTCAGTAACCAGTTTGGGACTAAAATATTCATATTTAAACTGGGAAAATCCTGATCTGAAGAACTGTTCTGCTCAGAAACAGGCCAATTCCATTCTAAAATATTTACTCCTGAAACAACCCAAACCAGTCCCTGTCTTTTGCTCTTACACCAAAAGAGTGAACACCTTGCAAGGTGCCTTCCTGCCTATTTTCTGGCAAGAAAATTAAAGGAATTATTAAGTAATTACTGACCTCCAGTTTGTTGTTGCTGTTATTGTGGTGGTGGAGCTAGATAATGATGGAAACATCTGATTTTACAAGGTGAAACACTGCAAGCTTCAAGGGTTTGTCTGAGCAACTCAAGAAGAGTTTAACCAAGTTTTAACCTTGGTTTAACCAAGAAATTTTAACCAGGATTTCCTGGGTACTGGGATGCAAATGATGCTCAAGGGACTCCCAGCATCCAGTTCTACCTGGGCTCATACCCTGGGCTGAGCTGTGCCACCCACATTTCAGCTGTAATTCTGAAATTAATTGGCATTGATAAGGTTACACGCATGCTAAGTGTTATATTAATGCATTTCCTCACTGGAAAAATATTATTTAAGATAACAGAACTGTTTCTAGAACCTTGTTTTAATAAAGCATAGTTTGGTAGTTGCACTTTATCAAATCTAAAAGCTGCTTTTTATCTTTTAGTGGGTACAATGCTGGTTCATATCAATACTAACTCTTATCATGGTCTGGTAACATAAACCATGCATTTTACAAGTGCATAAAAATTAGATGAGGATTAAGCCCAACATCATTTTAAAAGGCAAGCAGAGATTCCATCCCTGCAGCAAAGTGGTTAATGCACAGTGTGTGTGAGATGGAAATGAAAGGAAGCACCAGTATTTCTGAACCACTGCTGCTTTTATCCAGCCACTGAACTTCATTCTGGCAAGACAGCAATTGCCTATTTTGCCTCAATAAAAATCTCCTTAAGAGATGCTAGGATTCTAAGATTCTAGGATTCTAAGATTCCAGAATTCCATTCACACTGAGGAAAAGTATAGAGCAGCTCCCCAGAACCCCCATGAGTTCCTCTGAGTTTATCCCCATAATCTGAGATCACTGGGAAGGGGTCACAGCAAACACATCCCAGACCATTCTTTTGCATTTATCATCACTAAAATGGTATTTTCCTCTCATCATCTTCTATTCTTTTCACAACTGCAAAAGAAAATACTCATGGAAAGCCAAATCCTCATCTGCTAATTGTGCCTGGGTTAATTGCTAATTTACATCTGTGGAGGAGAAAAAAACGACACCACCAAATCTGAAACAAATGCTAAAATTCACTGTGAGATGCTAAAATTGCACAAGGGGATTTCTGAAACTAGCTTAGCTAAGGAGTACAGAAGAGGCTTTTACTGTGCTTTTGATCCCAGGGTGAAGAGATTCTGCTGTAATTTGTATTTTCTTCTTGCAAGATGGAAACAGTGGAGCTGTCAACAGCAATGCAGGGAAAATACATTTATTTATTTATCATTTAAAGGCAACAGAATAGCTTCCACAAGTGACTGAAGAAGACATTAGATAGCACCTACTGAAATCAGATCTTTTAAGCACAGGCAGCTCCTTGCATCCAAGAATTTTAAAAGCCAACATCTCCATGACCTCTTCATGGTCACTGATTTAACTCTTGCATTGCCAGTACTCCCATCCAGCCAAACAACTCCCCATCTCCTGCCCTTGCACCATCCAAGACAAAACAGCTCAACGACTGAAACGAAGCCCAAACAACCCAGGGTTTGAGGTGGAAATGGAGCTGGTGGCAATTCCCAGGAGCTTATGGAAAAGAGACCTCTCAGACTGGCTTTGGCAAAGTCAAGAGTCGGGTTGTAAAGATAACAACCTTTGTATATTTAGAATCTTTTAAAGGCATTTGACTTGACACAGCACGAGCATGTTCAGAAGTTAAAGGCAGATAAAAGCAACATGACACTTACTTTTTCATTTATTTTTTTATGTTTCCAAGGATGTGCCTGTGTTAATTCAAACCCACCAGATTCAGAACACAACATACCTGAGAGAAGTGCTCCAGCCTGAGTATTCCCCGGGATGGTTACACCAAGGACTGCAAGGGTCTCTTCTCACCTCTAAAACCTCCAAATCTCTAAACTAGCTGTGAACTTTGAAAGGGGATCGGGTTGCTAAGTGTTCTTGGTGCTAACTGCCAGGCAGACCCGTGGCAAAAGAATGTGCCCATTCATCTCCAGCAAAATCAGGGCTGAGAGAAAATTTATTTGGTTAACATAAATTTACCGACACGAGAAATGTGCCTGGAAAACGATGGCAGGGGAACATTTGGGATTAATTTTTTTGGATCTTTGTTGGCTCAGGCATCAAGAACAGCATCTAACTAATATCAGGGCAGATGAGAACTGCTTTCCTTCCCCACTGAGGTAACCACACGTTCTTTGCTGTTAACAAGATCAATAAACTTGACACGTTCTGGAATCGACGACTGACTCCTTTTCCAGTATTTGAAGTCACCCAGGCTTCTTGCTTTGAAGGGCTCAAGCCAGAGTGTCAGGTGTGTTTTTAATTACCAGGATAAATAAGGTAACACCTTATAATCTTCCCCCTCACACTTAATGATTTTGTGATGAAGCAACACAAATTGTGACTGAGTAGGTAACTGCACCGAGCCGGGCTGCGCAGTGATGTTGTCTTTAGAGGAAAAATCATTCTGAAGGTTTTACACCCTGTTGCAGCAGAGAAAACACCTTGGCCCAATAGATTTAGTCCCATTTTTAATGTTTTTACTAGACTGAATAAACACTTGCCCCAAGACTGAAACTACTGGTTCTCCTAAAGGCTGAGGAAGCCCGGGGTAAACTCTTCAGTTGAGCTCGGTGGGATTGACGTGTCCTTGCACAAGGAGCCACACTGGTAGTGCAGGGTGAGGATTGCCCCCTCCAGCTCCACGTGGACTTTCACAGCCCTTTCACCACGGGGTTCTGGTTCACAGCACCCCTGACGTTGGCTCGTTACACTGAGGCTGCCAAAGTCCTTGGGTGGCCCTTTTAAATTGCTGGTTTTCGGGTGAAAATCAAATTGTTTCGGTTGGGTGACACCTTTCAGATCATCCAGTCCAACCATTAACTCTTCCAGGGCACCACTGACCCACATCCCTCACTCAGCACCACAGCTCCACAGCTTGGAAAACCCCTCCAGGGGTCACGGGGACTCCACCCCTGCCCTAAGCAGCCTGGGACAGCCCTGGAGGGGAAGAAATTGTTCCTCAGCTCCAACCTCAACCTCCCCTGGGACAACTTTCCTCTTGTCCCATTGCTTTTTCCTTGGGATGGGAAGAAGAACTTATCTATTAAGATCTATTATCTATATTAGAAGATCTAAAGATAGATGGGGGGTGAATAAAGAAAGAAAATTTGCAGCTGCCCAGGGGACAGTGATTTGGAGGGACAAGCAGCAGCTCAGCACAGTCCAGGGATATCTCATTAGGGAAAAAAAAAGCAATGGCTCGGTGCTGAGTCAATTGGAAGGGGAAGAAGAAGCGTAAAGTGCCCATGGGAAGGGGGCAGGAAGAAGGGTTTACACATGACCAGAGATGGCTTTTCATGTGGGTGAAAGAGAGCCTAGGACAGGAAAGAAATCCACCACACAGAGGCCACAGCCACTGCCTCTTCCCCTTCCAGCACCCACGCTCTGTCTGCAGTACTGTAATTATTATTATTACTCCTTTTTTGTTCTCTTGAATAATTCCTACCACAAGCAACTGGAGCTTTCGCTCCCCTGGTGTTTCAAACGTTTCATCTGAACCCATTTTTCAGCCCACTGGTAGCAAGGCTGGCAGCCAGCAGATAAAACCCAGCCCTGCTTGAAGTTGTGCCCAGAGTTGAGCCACCACACGCCAGCACCACCTGATGGACCTCTGACAAACCCCTCCTTGCTCCTCCTCCTCCTCCTCCTCCTCCTCCTCTTCCTCCTCTTCCTCTCAGTTCCCCAAGCACACACTGAAAACAGCCAGAGAGGATTTGTTCAAAGAATATCAACAACAGCTGCTCACTACTGTAGAAGAAGAACAAAATGAGGAAGAGATTGAGATTTGCCCACTGAGGTTTTATTACCTGGTTACGTTGGGTATTTTATTACAACCACAGAAACATTAGAGGCCTTTAAGTAGGATTTCCCCTGTAATTAAAGGCCTTATAGCAGAGGGGAATCCCACTGTACCTTGGAGGTGACCTCAGACATTAACTTGTTTCTGAAATGTTTGACAATTTCTTTATTTCATCCCTCACACCAGACCAACTGCCAGAAGCCCAGGAAAGCTCTGTAAAGACACTGGACCAGAAGCTGCAGGGTTTTAAGTAAAACAAGACAATACAAGAATTTTAAACCCACTTGCTCTGTGTGTTAGAAAACCAGATTCTCGTTCAGAAATCAGATTAACACAGATGACAGATTCACAGTTTCATTTGTCTAAGTCATTCCAAGACAGCCAGAAATTGTTTTGCATCAGACTGTACAATTATTTCCCTTTTTCCTCCTACATTTAAAGACCTTTACACTCAGAAATAACACCCATACACACTGGACAGCACTGCTATGGAGGCAACAGCCAGGCAAGAGAAATTCAAGTCATGAACAGCAACACCAAAGCCTTACACTGACTGTCTAATCCCACCACAGTGGGGAGGGAAAAAACAGAGGTTGTTTTCCAGTCTTTGAGCTTTGCATTGTGGTTTCAACTGCTTAAGATAGATCAGCAAACACCCAAAATAAAATAGAAATCACAAAAGCCTGGAAATGGGAGGAAGGAGGCTCTGGGTTTTGGGCTACATCACAAAATACATCCCTCCTCCCCAAAACAAGTGCCCATCTCAGCAAGAATTAGATGAAGAGCCATTGCAGAAGGCAGTGTGTTATAAATAAAATGCAAATAAACCACAAGACCAGTAATATCTGCCAGAACCTTTGAGATTTGGCTCTGTCTGAGCACAACCAACTCGGGTCTAAGCCCAAGTGAATCAGAGACACCCTGAAACATGAGGACAAGACACACATTCAGGGCAAGCCCTTCCCAAACTACAGTCACACAAAGACAGGCTGTGTTTAGCCAGGGCTGTAACCTGACCTGGCCCAGGAAGGGTGAAATTAATTGTAATATTGTCAGATCTTGCCTCACAGCCTTCGGGCTCAAAGAAATCCTTGTAAGTCATTTAAATTGCTCTTATGATTAGAGCTAAATGAGATTTTCTTTTCTTTTTTTTAATGAAAATTGTCTTCGAGAGAAAACATCATCTTCTGAAACCTGGAATGTTTCACAAAAACACAGTGGTTTGGACAAAACTGCTGCTGGGATCTTTCAGCAGCTCCAGAAGACATTTTTTGGGTCAGTTTCAAACTAGCTGTTATCTGGAAAGACCACATGAAATATGGGAAAACCAGGTCACACCTCTGCTCTCAAGCAGAGCCAGCCTCTTCCTCCTCCCAAGGGAGCCTATGCTGGGCTAAGGGCTACACAACATTTATTTTCTGGGAAAAATACCTAATGGTCTGAGCTTTATTTTGACACAGAATAAAGTCAGATCATGCAGGCTCCATATTTTTAATCAAATCCAAAACTGTTTTTTCCCAACTGGTTTTAGCCAGAGGCTGAATGTGGAGCTTAGTAGCAGAGATGCTCTGTCCAGGGATGCACTGAACTCCTACCCAGACAACTGCTGCCAGGGAGTTCAGTGGGAAAAAGGCCTCTGTGTGACATGAGCCATATATAACATCAATGGGAACAATACTTGGCAGGGCTGACAATTTGGTTTAACACATAAGACTCAGTTTCAAGTCTTATTTTTTTTTAAATTGCCACCTGTGCATAATGATGGTGCTGCAGAAAACTGGACCTGTGCTTCAGAGAGATGTGGTGAGCAGGCAGTGGTGTTGCTCCTGAGCTGACAAGCTGGTGTCAGGACAAGGGGATAAAACACTGGGCTCAAGTTTTCAACTCCCTCAGTCTCCTGGGGTCTGGCTACAAATCTCAGGGGTTAGTGACTGTGCAACTGGGTGATTTGAAATCCTCACACGTACAAAGGTTCAAACCCTCCTCAAACCCTGCCTGCAGCATTACAGAAAACCCATTTCTCCACCAAACATTCCTTTGCATATGGAGCTGGGTGATCCTGCTCAGAGTAAAAACAAATCCAACTCTTAAGAGCACATTGTCTTGTTGCTTGTCTTGTATAAATGCATTAGGGAACTCTGGCTCCCCATGGCCCAGTCATAATGTACTCATTTTTCCCTCCCCACTTAAAAAAATATTGACATCAGGGTAATTAATTTGTTTTTAGATAGTGCAGCTATGTCTCCACACTGTGTCATAGCTCTCCTTTGTGCCACGGGAAGAGAGAAGGGTTTTCTGTTTGCACTGCAGGCAGATAAGAGCTGAAATTTGAAAAAAAATATTTATCAGATACCCTTTCAAAAGTGAAAAAGCACTTTCTAAGGTCAGTCTTTCCCCAAACTACAGGCCAGTTTCTCTTCTGCCCACTTACCACAGCATAACAAAACACAATTTAACCCACTTCATGAGTAAGAGCTGGGCTGAGAGCTCTGTGGCAAAGACCTTGGATTTTTGCAGCTTTGCTCACACGAAAACTGATGATGCACAGCCACAGCAGACAAGAACAATAACCCAGGGGCACAGGATTTGGCCTGTGCATCCACAGAAAGAGCTTAATTCTCTGTTTCCTTACAGGCTACACATGTTTGAGCTTGGGCAAATCACCCCAGGGTGTGCAACCCAGACAAGGTGACCAGTGTGACTTCAGCTGCAGTTAAGGCAACTGAAAAACACCTTTCATCTTACTCTGGCTCAGTTTCCCATATGTGGTCTGGGAGATAAAGAGGCAAAGGATGCTGGGATTCTCAGATAATGTGTATATTTAGCTATGCAAGTACTCTGAGGTCAATAAAAGGCACTAGAACACTGTCTATAACCAATTAATTTAATACGAGACACAAATGTGGTTTCCTAAACCCTGTCTTGCAGTTACCCAGAGGTCTTCATTTAATTCTGCTTGCTCAGGGAAGTCCAAGAGCATGTCCCCTCCTCAACCACACACCCTGGGGCCTCAGCACTCACCTTGCTGCCTGCTGTGCTACAGGAATGTCACCAATTAAACTGCAGCAGCATAATCAGAACACGGGAGAAGGTGAGAGTGGCACAGCAGATAAGTGTGCACCAGATGATAAGTGTGCACCAGATCAAAGGCTCGGTGAAGAGGCCAAGTCCAGCTCTCCCTGGAGACATTCCAGTTCCACAACTGGCAGGCTCACAGCAGATAATCTGACCCTCAGACCCTGGCAAACAAAAGCAGTGTGATTTTCACTCAAACGAAGTCATGCAACAGAACGTAACATGGTTTCTGTCAGCAGCAGCCACTCAGAATTCATCTTCATACCACAGGAGTATTCTGTGCACACACACACACTTCAATTGGCCTCCACACTGAATATTCCACTTCAAGTTTGAGTCTCAGATCCTGTACCATGGGTGCAAATTCTGGCACCAACACGTTGTGGGGCTATAAAAGATCCTGCACCAAAACTCACAGGATTTGCCTTTAGTCCTCATCCAGGATTTCCACCATCACCAAGCAACAAGGAGGTAGTTTCTGTGGCAGCCAAAAAACACATGACAGGACTGGAAACCAGTAACCCCACACAATCCCAGCATGGTGGGGGTTGGAAGGGATCTCTGAGGATCACCTGGTGCCACCCCCATGCTCCATCCAGATACGGCCTCACCAGAGCAGAGGAGCAGAAGACCCTCAACCTGCTGCCCACACTCCTCCTCCTGCACCCCAGAAGCCTTCCTGGCCACGAGAGCCCATTGCTGGCTCATGGTGACCTTGTCCCCCAGCCCTCCAAGGTCCCTCTCTGCAGAGCTGCCTCCCAGTGGGTGCTGTGGGCAGGCAGTGGGCAGCAGCAGGGAGGTCAGTGGCTCTCCAGTGAATCTGCTCTTACCTCTTTATCTGCATTTTTTCTCCTATAAATTAGCTGCTATGGCCAAAAGGGGAAAGTCTCTCTGTTGACATCCACAATCAGATACACAGTTGGCCAAGTCTCACCTGGATGCTGGCCAGTGTTTTATTCGTTTTTCATGTTGAAGGAACCATGCTGACATCCAGCCACACAGAGCCACTGTATAAAAGATCTGTTTTACTAAAAAAACCCAGATGTCTTTAACTAAAATAAAGAAAAAAAAAAAAATCTTAAATCACTAAAAATGAGGATGGGAGAATCCCGTGGGGTTTGTGGTTTCACAAGCTTTGCAAGCTATTTCTGGGAATCAGAAACCCCATTTGATTTTATGAATCAAATGCCCCTTAAAATGACAGCACTCTCCTCTCCTCCTCATTCCCACTGGTTAAATAAAGACCAAAACAATGCCATATTTAGTTAGATAGAGATAGGAAAGGCTCAGTTGAGAATAAAAGGCCTGTTGAACAGCAGTAGTGACACAAGGACTGGGTACACTCTGCTCAGGAGGTGCCAGTCCTGTGCACACACATCCAGTCCTGTGCACACCCATGCCATTGTCACTGCCACACTGGAATTGCTGCACATCCAGGAGAAAAAATATTGAGGAGTTAGAGATTTTTCTCCTCTGCACCCTACACCACCATGTCTCCAGACCTTACAGAATGCTTCCAAGAGGTGCCACTCTGTTCTTGCCATATTTCCACTGGAATAAAGTCAAAAGTCTGCTGTTGAGTGAACTGTTTCCCCTGCAGGTTAAGCCTTCCTTGAGACATACAATAGACCCACCTAGTTCTGTACAGCTCTGACACCAAATAGACAAAGCATTTTCCTGAACTCTTCCCACTGGAATCCACTCCAGCAGGGCTTGTCAAGTTCATTTTTGGCCTGCACCACGGAGAAAGGCATTTTTGTTTTCTTTCCCACTATAGCTCTTGTGGCAGTTCTCCAACAGAGTGCAAGTGTGCTCCACATCCTCTGAGTTCAGAGACTTGCATCTAGGATTTCTCCTGCAGTGGGTGAAGTTGAGGGCAAGAACAGGGTCATTGCTCCAGGTACTGGAAACAAGGCAGAATGAGCAAAAATAGACAGCAGCAATGGAAAAGATTGGGCACACAACCACCTTCCAGGCCAAAGCATCTCTATTGTTATATTAAATTCTCTCATCTCCAGGAATCTGCTGTGTTCTGACCTCAGCCCTTTCTGATTTCAATCTCTGTAGCAACCAGAGAGCCCTGAGGTTAAGACACCAGCTTCTACATCCTTAAAGGACCCAACCTCACCGGGGATAAAAAGTGAATTTCAAAGTGTTGTGAAGCACAGGAACTTTAAAAATAGCATTTAAAGTTACAATCATTCAGGAAACTTCCAGAAGCAATGGCTCGTTGCGGTGCATGTATACATGTGCACAATACACGTGCAACACACAAGTGTAACACCAGTTAATCACCCAGATGTTCCCTTTGATCTTCCCCAAATCATTCCATTTTGCATTCATACCCTCCAGGGAAAACAGAAGGGGCTAAATGAGCTTAGGGTGGCCTTTTACACCAAGAGCCAGCAGGACCTGCCTTATCTGCACCCCTCAGACTCGTGCCTGTTGTGGAGGTGCCCTTGACACCATCCACTCCACGGGCACTACTCCAGCACCCCAGGAACCAGAGCTGCTATGGCTGCCCAAGCTCCTGGGCACAGACCCCAGGGCAGAGGCTCTGGCACCCTCCCCACACTGTATCTGCAGCACTTCCCAGCAGAACAAAAGAGAAAACAAGGATTTATTTATAAAGCAGGAGTGTGGGTTGGTGGTGGTTTGGGTTTTGTGGGGTTGTTTTCTAACAGAAGAAGCTCTTTA
The DNA here is from genome assembly GCA_024611195.1 of Ceyx melanurus. Taxonomy (NCBI): domain Eukaryota; kingdom Metazoa; phylum Chordata; class Aves; order Coraciiformes; family Alcedinidae; genus Ceyx; species Ceyx melanurus. The sequence continues at coordinate 22,255 of JANHGL010003351.1, read as the reverse complement.
AGAGATGTCAGAGGTGCAGAGCAGGGCAATGAAATGCAAGTGGCAGATAAGGGCTGTGAAGCTGCCCTGTGCCAAGCACTAGGGAGTTAAAGGAAGGACATTCAGGTCAGCCAGTGCTTTGCACTGCAGCCATCCTTTGGCTTCTTGATGCCCTGACAGACAGCAGCAGTGTGCTTCTGCTGGCTTTGCTTGCATCCACTTCAGATCAATTTGCAAATCAGATTTTTACAGAAGTCATCCATTTAACCTTTTTATTTTTAAGCTGCAGCTGGCCCATCTATTTTCCTGCCATCACATCAGTGCAGAACTCTGCACTCAGAAATTCTGCACAGAAAACCTGCGAGGCATATGGATTTTTTTTTTCAAAATACATGATCCTCAAATTAAAACCTGAAATGAGCAGCCCCTTCCACTTGTGGCAGATTGATAAAGACAACATGGGAAAAGCACAGGAGAAGGAACTCCTGCTGATAAGGCACAAGCACTCTCCAAGTTTCCATTTCCACAACATCCTTCGAAGTGCTTTCCATATTTAGCCTTGGTTTAAGCACCATAAAAGAAGAGGCTGTGTCCCTAGGATGCTGTGGGATGAGCATCCAGTGGCTCAGATCAGCACCAGTGCTCAGCCTGCACAGCAAGGGAAACAAGACAAAGGTGCCCAGCACTGTATGGTGGGGAACCAGAAGCAGCTGAAGCAGCTGGTGTTGGTTTTCACAGAGAAAAGCAGCTATTTCTCATGACTATTGCTCATCTAACAGCAGTGAGGAGTCCTAAAAAGGCACCAAGACCATGAAACAACCTAAGAGAGTCTCACACGGAGCAAGCTCCACCTTCTCTTCATTGCTGACCCAATGATCCTGAAGATCTTTTCTAACCAAAATAATTCTGTGATTCTCAATTTGAGGAAATTTACAATCTAAGGACCATAAATACTATGTTTTCATCTCTGGAACAACTAAAATGAACTAGTTTTTCAGAGAGCTTAGCAGCACTTCACCAAACTGTCATTAATTTCATAGCCAGGGATGTGTTTGCCAACTTGTGGAGGGAGAAGGCTATGCTCCAGTAGATCCCACAGCACTCAAGGTATTTTTTTTTTGCATGGAAAGGACAGCAGAGAACAAGGAGGAGATTTTGAGGCAGTTTCCCTCCCGTGCTCCACAACATGGAATTTCTTGTGGCAAAGTCTCTACACCAGCTGCTGCTCCCAGCAAGGCTCTTGCACTCAGGCCCTGGCAGCAGATACAAACTAGGTTCAAGATGATGTGCACTGACCTTTTTTTTTCACTCTTATTTAATGTGAGTTCCAAGTTTATCATTTCTTTGTCATAAGCTCCTTCCTGATTCTCTTATTTCATAGATTAAATCTGGTTAGCTTCTACAGGAATGTAAATGTTCTCCATTCAGGAAAACAAAGATCCCTCTGCAGATTTCTTTGGCTATGTTTCTTTCCAGAGACCTCTTACCAGACACAACCTCCCAAGCTAATGAAGTATTATGAAATATCTTGTTTGATTACAAAATTAAAGGTACAATTATAAAGTCAACTATTAAAGAGGACATCTCACATTTTTTTTTCATAGCAGCACAGACAGGTTTGGTTTGGAAGAGATTTTCCAAGGTCATCTAGTTCCAAACCCCCTGCAGGGAGCAGGGACATCTGCAACTAGAGCAGGGTGCTCAGAGCCCCAGCCAAAGCTCCCCTTCCAAAATAAACTCAGTCATTTCATGCCAGGTACCTTCAGAAGGGAAGACAAACCCATATTTTGTGATGTTCCATTAGAGGGCATCCTAGCATGTCCTTTTGTGGTCAGATGCTTCCCCTGATTTAGATCATCTAAAATACCTTGTGAACAATCTTCTGTAAGGACAGTCAGAAGCATCCACATCCCCAAGCTGTTGAATCTCTTGTATTTGTATTAATAGTTTCATTTTACTATTTCATTGGTACTGTATTTCCCTTCTAATGGTGGAAGAGAAACCCACCTCAACAAGAGAGGTGGGTTTTCTATGTTCCACACGTGTGAGATGTGAACAAGCTGGACACTCTATCACACATTTTATTTCCAACTGCAGAACAGCTGAAGGTCACACTTGAAAACAATCAGGGGCTACAAAAGGTGAGCAAGTCTGATCGTGTATCTTGAAACTAGAGGGGAAGATAAACATTTGTTCTCAGTTACCAAGGGCAGAAGAGCTCCACTGCCAAAATACAACAAGGTGGCAACTGCTCAGACCCAGCAGCAAGAACCAAACCTGAGCTCCAGGATGCAGGGAGCTGGGTAAAAACAGCCACTACTCTCACCCACACACTTGATCTTTAAAACCTCTGTTTTAAGGCAGTTTATCAATAAACTTCACAACCATCAGTCCCCTTAAAACCAGTAGGAAGCCCCCAGGTTGTACTTAGAGTGAGAACTGCTTTCTGGATTAGAATGTGATGTGTCTAAAGATCAGCTTCTACTCATAGCTGTAGATTCCTACACTGAAATCAGTTCAAAGACTGAAGGCACCAGAGGATCTAAAGGTAATAATACTGGAAATTAAGAAGTTTAGGGTAAGAAATAGAAGTTGACAAGATAACATGAAAGTACATCTACGAGACAGATAAAATTCAGCTCTAATAAATTACTGTGCTATCTGACTTAAAGGGGAATGTAAAAGTGCTCCTGTCACATATAATGAAAAATGAAACCTGTGTCTGCTGAAATGCAGGATTAATGAATCAACATAACAGACATGAAACAACTTACGATGCTCCCGGACTGGCTGTTGGCGGGGGACCTGGAACAGTGACAGAAGAAAAACAGTGTGATGAGTTATGGCCAGGTAGCAAGCAGGAAGCTTTTGCAAGCCTTTTACAAGTTAAAAGAAACAGTCTGTCATGTTGGAGGTGGTTTATGGAGCTTAACAGACGAGCTGCAGTTTCTCAGTCCCAAAGACTAGACTTTATCCTGTAGATGAGGACAATGACCAGGTGGTGCCTGCACTTCAGCTGTCTCAGGCATCATAGTTACAGCAAACCACAGGAGGCTTGGAGAAAAAGCAGGTTGGAACTGTAGTCTGGAGAAAACTGGATTGTTTCACCCTATCAAGCTTCATTATTTACCAGGGAATTAATCCTAGGTCAGGTTCAGATGCATCGATCAAACTTGCTCTGGCCTCAGCGGGTTTTTTGGGGAGGGTTTTGTTGTGTCTGCTCTTGGTGCTTTGATTTTGGCAGCTCCTGAGCAGGTCTGGGCACAGTGCAGACTGAAATGTTGGCTGCAGCAGATTTCAGGGAACTCCAGACCAATAAGCAGTTGCACTAGAAACTGAATGGTGAGATTAAATACTGCTCTGGTTGGCAAAAAGAAAAATTCTCACTGTTTGCTACAGGAGCATCTATAAAAGTATCTTTTTTCAGGTAAAAATCTCCTATGTGTCACCTACAAACTAAAGGACAACTGCCTTCTGAGAACATCTAACGGCCAATTTCTTTCTAGGATTCAGAAAATATGGGAGAATTATTAAAAAACTATGGAACTCATCACATGCACCATCATTGTCCAGTTCCTAAGAGGATTAACTAGGTGAACATCTTCATCTCAGTGAATTGTTTCCCTCTGAACACGGAGGTGAAGACACAGAAAACCTGTTTCTTGTTTGGAACCTCCTCAGTCCAGCTCTGAAGACAATTATCTCAACATCAGCTTAGAAGAAAAGGGGGTTATTTTCCTTGACAGCTCTCTGCCTCGCATCCCTCAGCACCACAGCTCCACGGCTTGGAAACCCCTCCAGGGATCACGGGGATGCTGGGACAACGCCGGAGGGGAAGAAATTGCTCCTCAGCTTCAACCTCAACCGCCCCTGGGACAACATCACACCAACAACACAACACCATCACACCAACACCACCATCACACCAACACCACCATCACACCAACACCACCATCACACTCATCCTCATCGCGTTGGACCAACGCGACGCTTCCTCCGGAGCCGTTTTCCCTGGCTTTAGAAGGCAGTTTCAGAGCTCCAGGAGACCCAGAACTCACCGAACTTGACGAAGAGCACTCCGGTGGTGGACACCGTCTTCCTGCCGTTGGTGGCCACGCACTGGAAGTAGCCGGTGTCGGTGGTGTCCAGGTTCCTGATGCGCAGGCGAGAGCCGTAGCCGGTGGCGCGGAAGGAGATCCTGCGGGGCTCCTGCACCACCGGGGCGTCGTTCTTCAGCCAGCGCACCGTGGGAGGGGGGTTGCCAGAGGCTTTGCGTTGCAGCTCTGCCGTCTGGCCCAGCGTGGTGGTGATGTTGTTCATGGGCTCATCCAGCGTCAAGAAGTAATCTGGGGGAGAAAAGCAAAAGCGAGAAAAAAAAAGGTGAAGAAAGAAGTTCGTCTCATCTCATCTCATCTCATCTCATCTCATCTCATCTCATCTCATCTCATCTCATCTCATCTCATCCTTGGCTTTCTTCTCAGTGTTAGGACAAGAGGCAACAAGTTGGAGCACAAGAGGTTGAGGGGAAACACAAGGAAAAACTTGTTCCCAGTGAGGGTGGCAGAGCCTGGCAGGGGCTGCCCAGGGAGGTTGTGGAGTCTCCTGCTCTGGAGACATCCCAAACCCACCTGCATCTGTTCCTGCATGACCTGATCTAGGTGGCCCTGCTCTGGCAGGGGGGTTGGATGAGATGATCTTTCTAGGTCCCTTTCAACCTCTAACAGTCTATGATTTGAAAGAGAAGCAAAGGGAGTGGCTTTGGGTTTAGTAGAAAATATATATATTTTAGTGTTTATATATATATGTATGTATGTATGTATTTAGTAGAAAATACCAAGTAATACTGGCTGCTCATTTTGATGCCTCTGCCTCTCTCGTGCTCCCACAAAACACAGGGATATATGAACTGAATCTCTCAGAAGTCAAGATGTCAGAGCCATTTTTCATCAGGGTGCAGACGTATTGCCAATGATTTTGGAAGCACTGACTACCCAGATGAGGAGTAAGGATCATATCCAGGAGATGGAGGCTTTTTTTCTCAGTATTTTCCTCACTAAAGTTTCTCTTAAATTTGAAATAAGTCTCCTGATAGGTGCAAGCAGAATCTCTGGAGTTCTTTTGTTAGGATGGGGAATGAAAAATAAAAAATTAGCAAAATTAATCTCTTCTAATCCATTCATTTGCCTTCCCCTGTCGGATGCTCTTTCATTCAGCATCGTTCAGGAAAAGGGCTATTTCTAGTTGACTGTATCCAACGTTTCATTAAATCCTTCCAAGGCAGAGGGTGAGATGGATGGAGGATGGGAAAGGGAACATGTGGGCTTTCATCTCTGTGTCACAGGTTCAAATCTAACGGTGGTCATTAGTGGCCAAACCCCATTAGCATCTGTGGCTGGCTCAGCAGGGAGGCCAAGGAATGAGAGAAATCCAGAGGCTGCACCCAGCTCCTGCACACTCAGAGCCAGCCCAGGAGGTCAACAAAAGACCTGAGCTGTGCTGCTTATGCTCTGCTGTCCTCAGCTGCATCCACTGTTAACTCCAGCAATAAAGTAGGAAAAAAACCCTCCACGGTGGATAAAACCAGCTTAGACAACCAACTTGCCTAACTAATCCACTCCCCTAATCATTGATTTTAATGGTGTCTTCACCAGCCACTCCCTTCATTACGTTTGGTGTCTACCACTGCCTCTCCCCTTTGTATTTCATCTGCTCAGCACCCAGCTGTGTTTGTGCAGTGCTTTGAACAGCATGTCCCTGTCCTCCCTGGGTCCCCAGGAGCCATCAGGACAAAGGTTTAGCACAAAGGCACTGCCCACACCTATTTTTTTCCCCCCACTGCTCAGCCTCCTCTTTACCAGCAGGCCATGGAACGGCCACGGATCTCACGAGGCAGAGGGTAAAAAGGGCAGAGATTCCTGGGTGAAGGCACACAACAGGCTCTGATGCCTCTTTTGCCAAGGAGGGGGGTCGAGCTGGCCTTTTGGCTCTCCAGAATCCCTGCTGCACGCTTGGCTGCCAGAAGGGAACTGTTTCTGACTTGCTATCTCCATAACCTCTCCGGGAAGCAGCGTCGGAGCCGTGGGTTCTCTCCACAATCTGGGTTTAATCAAGTCCCACTAATAGCACAGAGCTGGATAACCACACTTAATTACCCACTGCAACGTTTCTCTACCACAGCCATTTATCTAATGCCTGATAACGTTTCAACGACTGGTTCAGACAGCTACAGTTTAAGAGAGTCAGTAACGCCGCAGTAAACTGAATATTTTAAAGGTCCTGTGGTATACAGGAGAGGCAAATAAAAGAATCAGGATGGAGGGGAGGATTCCAAAGGCTAGAGAAGGGTTTTAAAGTATCAGTGATAACAAGAAGTCAGTGAGAAAGTAGGGCTATATTGCAAGAGCTGTGGTGCAACTTCTCTAAAGGTACAAACAGAAACAGCCTCTTGGCATCAGCAGCTTCTGACTCCAAGTGTTCTCCACCTTCCTCCACAAACTACTTCAGAAACACTGAGCCAAAATGCAGCTGCTAAATTCAGCTGAGCTTAGTCCTCAAATCCATAAATGTTGCGTCCAAACCATAAATCAGATCAAGCAGATCAACTGAGATGAGATTTAAACAGGTTTCAAGCACTTGGCAGCCTCGTCGGGGGGCGTTGCTCTCAGATAAAGCAGTTTTGTAATTGAAAATGAGCTGAAGATCTAACAGTGCTTCCAAAAAATACCTTGGACTGTAAGTGAGGCATTCAAAATGATGAGCATTCCTCCCCTGGCATGCACGGAAGCCACCCATTGCTGCCCTGGCGTGGAGGGGGTGAAGAGAAGCTCAGCTTTATTTCTAATACTTGTGTCAAACTCTCATCTGCCAAAGCTCCTGAGATGTCCAGAGCTGCTCTCCCTTTCATAACAACCATGCAAAGAACATATCAAACAACCCGTGGCCAGGTTTCTGTCCAGGTCACCTCTCTCAGCCACTCTCTGGTACCATCTCCTCCTTCTGAGGCCAAGAAACAAGGGGGTAAATCCTCCCTTCTGCCAACCAGGGCTGATGAACCAGGACACACGAGGACACCACCACGTCCCTTGGCCACGGTCTTAGAACACCCCACGTTTTACCACCTTCCATTTGACAGCCTCCCCGTGATCAAGGGGGTCCCCAGATGCCCAGACTCCCTCTGGACTAATGAGTAATTACTTAGAAACACCAGGGTTCCTACACACAGAGCACTCAGTGCCCTTTGAGAACCCACCAGCCCAGTGGCACCAGCCTTTGGAAAGTCTGAGTTTTAATCCTGGCTCGGAGTAGTTTAGGGTGAATCACTTGAGTTGTGATTTTTAGGAGAGCCAAAGGGAAGTAGACACCCAAAGCCAATCAAAGCTCACAGGGGATTTGTGCAACTAAGTCCTTTTAAAAACAGCCTTAAACCTTTTTGGCTCAATCTCTCCAGCTATAAAGTGAGGATAATAATCCCTCTTACATCATGGGGAGGCTGCTATGTACATTAATGAGATAATGCTCGTAAAGCACTTTGAAGGTGAAAAGTGCTATGCTGGGAGAAGCACTGTAGTTAACATTTTAAGTTAAATTTCAGGGTTTCAAGAGCATAACAAAAGCTAGTCCGTAGTTTAGAGCAGCACTCCATAAAAACATTTTGGAATCATTTTAATTTGCCAGAAGTATGAGAGAACAGCTCTAAAAAAAAAAAGAAAAAATAGAGCTGAAAAAGCTCTAAAATAAAATTTAGCCTACCTATAATTTAATAATAGTCAAACTGAATTTTGATTTTTTTTTTAATTTGTAAAAGCAGTTTACTGCTGGGCCCAGACCCCAAATGCCAAGTTTCAGCCCACAGAGATTTTTATTTTTTTTTTCCCTTTTTTTTTTCTTAATGGCTGAGTTATAAACCCTTGAAAAATGCTGACAGCCCTTTTACTATAGCAGCACTAGCGGGTGCCCTATAATGAACTTTTAAATGACTTGAGATAATATCTGGAAAGCCAAGCCTGAAATATATTCCTGGGTTTGAGCTGTTGCCAAGGCAAACACAACACATCATAAGTCATCTTCATGATTCTAAGCGTATAAATTGGAGACACTGCATATAAAATCCAAATATGAGGTATCCTCCATGGCCAAAGGCCTGGCTGGTTTGATGTTGCAGAGCAGCAGCAGCAGCTGCGTGGGGATGAAACGTGGCAGAAAAGAGGGTGGATTTCCACAGCTCCATCCTGACAGTGTTAAATAGGAGCCTGCCCAGCCCTCATAAATCCTGAACTATTCTACTACTTTTAAGTGGAACCCAGGTGGCTTTCAAAAGCAAAGCTGGTCCTCTGTGGCCGAGGAATGTTAATCTCCTCTGTGACCACACGGTTACTCTATCTTAAATTACCAAAGACACATCTTAGAGCATCAACACCCTCTTTGCTCAGAGGTGGGTTTTGCTGCCCACAGTGAGACCTTTCCCCCCTCCCCAGGCACTGTGTGTGCAGCATGTTTCTGATTTCACTAGGTGTTTAGAGCACGATGGGGATGCAGGATCAGACCCTGAAACGCTTGTTTTATGAGAAGAATTGCTGTTTCATTTGTCCTTTTCTTTATGCCCTCCTGATCTTTCAGAATATTCAAAGACAAGCTAAAATTGAAGTCTCAGTTCAAGCCACAGCTTGAATCCAGGGGCAAGAGAGGCTGGTGCACCAAGTTACCTTCCATTCCAGAGATGTCCAAACACACTTCCCTGGACAGAAACACCTCCAGTCTTTTTCTCAAGCAAACCTACAGCTGCTGAGACACTGTTTCCAGAGAGTAAGTTTAATTCTGGATCTGAAAGTTCAAATCTGCATGTAAAGCCCCCACCTGCTCTGTTTGGAGTAAGGCAGCTGGGACAGCAGCCACACACACTGCTTAGTGCATGGATTTGTTGCACCAAAAGTTTCAGCAGCTCACTGGTTCTCTGTCATCTGCTGGCAAGAAGAAATGCAAAAGGTGTCTGAGACTGTGACTGCAAGACAGATACATGCAGTGATTGTTGACTTAAAGAGCTGATAACCTTTGTGTAAAGAGAAAGAGCCTGTTAGACACCGGAGAGGGTCTGACACTGTCAAACAAGACTGTGCTGTCAAACAGCAATTCTATTAAATCTGGAATTGTATTAGCCTGGAAAGAGGCATTTTCATTCAGAGGATTATCCACATTAGCCCATCTGATGCTACACTGGGATGTAGCCCTGTGCTCACCTGTATTGGCACCACCATCCAGCTCAGATTGCTGGAAATCTTCTATATGGAATTGTTCTCTTTGAACAAAGCCAGCAACAGGGAGCTCACACAGCCTGAAGGTGCTGTGAGGGTGGCAGAGCCTGGTCCAGGCTGCCCAGAGAGGTTGTGGAGTCTCCTCTGGAGAGATTCCAACCCCCCTGGACACTGCTCTGCTGGGCCCTGCTCTGGGTGCCCTGCTGGATGGAGCAGGGGGTGGCACCAGAGCATCCCCAGAGGTCCCTTCCAACCCCAGCCATGATTCTGAGCTTCCTCAGCACTGAGTGCTCAATCTGGGATCCAAGCTGCAGCTCTGTCTTGGGCAGACACTATCTAGAGGGTTTAGTCCCACCCAAGGATGATTTATTAAGTGGAACAGGCTGATCACTGCCTGAGGCTTTACAGCTTTTCAGATGTCCCTGTATGACAGTCAGCGTGTTTGGGCTACTCGGAATTAATTGCTGCTTTCTGATAATTAGCAGCTTAGAGATTGCCCTGGGCTGTGGGGAAGGGAGACTGGAGCACTGTGGGCTTCCAGAAAATGACCTGGGGCTGAGCAGCTGAATCCCATGGCTTTTGGAGAGAGGCAGGACAAACACTGCCCTTCGTGCCAAGGTGAGTTCTGCCTACACACTGGAGCCTCCACATCTGCCTCCCCTTGGAGCACTCAATACCAGGTTTAGGGACAGATGTCCTGCTGACAGCTCTGACTCTCTCATCCTCTGGCAAGGGGAAATGAAGCTTTTCTTGACTCAGGAACCAGTTTTATAGCACAAGTAGGAAGGCTCTAATCTTTATCAGGAAGAAGGGGGAAAAAAAAGCAGCAAGGGTGACTTGGAATAAGTAAACAAATGTTCACATCCAGCTATAAACCCAACTACTGAAAACCATCAAGGGATTTTGTTGTCATTTTAGAAGTTGCTCTGCAGTAAAGAGCCACGTACAAAAACCTCAAGCTATTAGAGGAAGGGTGTACAGAAAGGTATGTGCCTTAAGATTAATGCTGTAGAGTCAAAGAAAAGCTGTTATTTTTGACATTTTGACATAGCATCACTTTAGGATCTGGTTCTTATTAGCCCTTTCTGTGCCTTTTAAAGGTCTATTTTTTTTTTAAACCCAAAAATGTCAGGAAATTTGGAACAGAAACTTACAATAAAACACGTCCCTTGACCCTCTGATCTATCAATCTTTCAAATAAACAAAGATAGCTGGATGAGCCAGGAAAAGGTTATTATATATCATTACCTTATGTATAATGGTCAGCCATTCACTGCACACTCTGAGGTTACAGGAAAAAAAACACGACAGTGCAAGTGAAGCATTTTGTGAAAGGTTTTTTGCCACCAACTCCCAACGTTACTGGGGGTGGTTTCTTTTCCAGGTTGTGTGCTGTGACCTTCAGATTTCACACCCTGTATTATTTATAAACGACACATTCAAGAAACACAAATTCTCCAAGAAAAACGTGCACTCCGTCAGTGGAAAAGCAAACAAAAAAAGGAGCTAATGTAGTGTGGCTAAAAAAATGTTCAAACAAAGCAGCAGTAATTTACTGCCTCGCTACTAACGGGACCCCACAACTCGAACCCAGAACCCTGAGCCCCATCAGGGGAGCTTGATTTACCAAATATCCCCCAGATAATACAGGAAAATAAAAAGGTAAATTGTGCATGAATGTGAAAGCTGTAATTCTTCCCCTTTCACCACACGGATCAAGTTCACAGCCCGGGATTTCAAACGAAAATCTGGAAATCTCTAAAGAACTGGGGCTCAAGTCGGGAGCCTTCCATCCATCCCCCCTCCCCCAGGGCTCTCTCCACGTTTGCTTTGGGTCATGTTTCTGAGGATGTAGTTTGCCTAAGAGTCCAATTCTCACTGGGACACCTTTCCCTGTGAGAACTCCCAGCCAGGTTCCATCCCTGCCTGGTGAGACTTGCCAAGGTGACAGCTTTAGCCTGGGGCTGGTCAGAGGACAGCAAGGTTTGCTTCTCCACCCTGGGGAGCCCCCAGGCTCCATCAGCAGCCTGTACCCCCCATGTCCTGCAGCCCCTTCTGCCACACTAATCCCCTTGGAGCTGCCAGGCAACCCACCCTGCAACAGGCTGCTCTGCTGGCACTGGGATCTCCAAGAAGCTGATGCCATGCAGGGGAGCAAAGCAAAAACTGCAGCTCTCCTGTCCCCTCTTTTGGCTTTCCCTGGATCCCCAGAGCATCCCAGGGGCAGGAAGATTGCTCAAAGTGATCCTGAAAGGTCTTTGGCTAAGAATAAATCCCAGCTTAACCTGAAACCACTGAGTGCTTTGGGGTGCATTTTGTGACAAGCTGACTGGCTGCCCAGCTCTCTGGGGAATGTTTGCTTTTCCACCTGGAGACTGCAGAGTGCAGCTGCAGCAGTGACCACAGGGGCCATGCAGTGATGCTGGGAGCTCCAAGCCCTGCCTTGGGATCAGGGATGTCTGGAAATGAGAACAGTTCCCAAGCCCTGACTCATTCTAACGTTTTATACTTGCTTGCCAAAGCAGATAAGCCATGAAAAGGGAAAGGGAAAAAGAGTATCTGCAAAGACTCACACTAATAGGTTTTCTTTGGAAGCTGAAGGACCAAGTGCAGAGCTGCTGGGAGAAGGAGGCAGTGGCAATGAGATGAGTGGCTGCAGCCCAGCACCCGTGTCCTCAGAGCTGGCTCAACCACAGCCAGGGAGCTGCCACAAGGGAATGGACTCCTGAGGAGGCTGCAGAGAGACCCTGGTCAGAGGAAGCCACAGCAACTGCATCAATCCTTCATCAGCCCCACAGAGAATCCTAGTCCAGTGCACATCCACTGAAGCTGAATCCTAAGCACAGTTAAAAGAAAATAGTATTTCAAAACTGACTCTTTCTTGGCAGCCTCCAATATTATCTTTGCCTGAGGATGAAGAGCTCCCAGACAATTCCTCTACTGTACCAGATGTAAATAGGATCTCATTCAGATCCAGGCCTATCTATTTCTTTGTAAATAAACCAATGCCTGAGAGAAGGAAAAGCCTACCCCCTTCCACAGGCCTTGCTGGGGAGCAGAAGGAGCTGAAGGAGAGCTCTCCACCTTTTGAAATCAGGGGAAAGAAGAGTTGAAGCCAGCAGCAGCAAATGGCACCAGGAGTGGAACCTGGAGCAGCAGGGCCACGGGGAGCCCACGAGGAGGGGAACTTCTCCAGCCTCCTGAAGCCACGAGCCATGGTCCTTGCTGGATGCCTCCCACCCACCAGGCAGCTGCAGGGTGCAACGTGGGGTGAAAAGGGGGAGATCCTGCCAAGATGGGCCTTTTCCTGACACCAGAACCCTGTTTTGCCCCAAAATTCACTTATTTCTCCTTATATATTAAATATTTACTGGATCACGTTTTCATTTCTCTTTTTTTTTTTTTCCTCCTGGCGTTCCCTCAGCACACCACGATTTCCCAGTGTGGAAAGAGAGAGAAACTCTCGGAGCTGAATTTCCCCTATTTTAAAAAGTGATTATTTTTTATTTTTTATGCCCAGTTTGTTTGTTTTTTTAAGGTTTTGGTGAGAAACCACCTCCTCCCTCCCATCAATCGTTGCTTTCAACAGCTCTTCACGGGTGGCTGCGTCTCTTTTAAATTCATTTCCTGCTAAAAAGAATCAACAGGCAACTGTTTAATGCTGTCCATTTAGCTTATTTAATAGAAATTGAAACCTGAATAGGGCTCAGTCGTAAGATAATCACTGCAGCACTGGGGAAAGCACCATATTAAGTGATTATTTCAAAATGCAGAATATTGTCTAGCCAGCCTCCGAGCTGCTCCTCCTCCCCAAACTCAGGAGGTGTGTCAGAGGAAGGGATGCTCCTTTCCAGAAGGCAGCAGGTAGAGTGAGAGGCACTGCAAGCAGCCAGCCATTTAATTGGGAAAGTTGGCTGGCAGCTGCTTTCATGTGGGGAACTTAATAGGCTTTAAAATGAGTTTTACAGGGACGCCGGAGTGACCTCACAAGGGGATGTTGGTTTCTTGAGATGCTTGTTTGCAAAAGCCATGGAAACTAAGTGCAGGTCTCATTTTCTCCCCTGCAAGCTTCCACCTCCCCAAGCCAGCAGGTGCTGCAGCCTATTTGGCCTCAGCCAAGGCAGGTTTTCAAAGGGAACCAGCAGCTCCCACATGAAAGCTTCTGTCTGGGACAAGATGGAACGTGTGTGCCTTCCTCTGCTGGGAGAATCCACCCCTCTGACTAAGCTTTTTGGGCAGCAAATGCATTTTAATCACATATGCAAATCCGTGTTTAGGTGGGCAAGCTTACAGCAGCCTCAGTGCTAATCAGCTCCAGCAGAGCTGGTAATCCCCCAGGAATGCCAGATTCAGCTCATCCAGTGGGAATTGCCACATTCCAGCTGGATTAGGAGCCTGTGGCTCCCTGTTACCTGTTTCTGACAATGCAGCTCAGGAGCAGGTGCCATGGAAGACAGAAAATGGTTTCATTGCTCCCACGGAGCCCAGGCTCAGCTTGGCTCTGAGCAGTGAGGTGACAGCAGATCCAGGATGGCAGCAGTCACCCCACGTTTCATATGGACTAAAAACCACCCTGGTCATAAGAAACCAGTCTCCACAAAGCCTCAAAGAAGCTGCTGGGGGCTGTTTTTCAGGACAGAGCAGCTAGATCCCCTGAGAAGAGCTGGAGGAATCACTGCAGTGGGGTAGGACACCCTTTCTCTCAACACCTCCTTGCAGCAATTTGCTCTGAGTTGGGAATTCTCTGCTTAACAACTTCCATCCTTTCTTCCCTTTGAGTTCTGTCTCCTCCTGGATCACCAGAAAGTCCTGCTTTGTGGCAGATGTGAGAGTCAACCCTGCCTTGAGTGCTCAGAGCTACATGTTCTCTTCATCCTCCAGCACAGAAAACAGATTTATGCTTAAACCCAACACATCACCAACACATGTTCATCACAAAACCCAAGGGCCATGTGGGGGAGGACCCCACCATGGGAAATTTCACTCTGAACAGTTAACAGTTGGCAAAGTTTTAGGTAAATGAGAAGAGTGGTTGACAAATTGCAGGGGTGGTGTGGCTGATGGGTGGCTGACAGCAACCTCCACCCTCATCCTCCACCCCACACATTACCTTAGAAGCATTCAGAGCAGATTGACTCAAGGGCCAGAGGAAGCCAAGCAATTTGGCTTAAATCATTGGTGGTACATAACTTAAAAATGAAGAAAAATGAGAAATAATCCTTTTTTTAATGATTTTTTACAAGATATCTACCTTTCAGAGAGCTCCAAATCACACAATTTCCACCTGTAAATGTATTTCCCTGCCCCCTATTAATTTAAAGCCTCAAAATATCATAATAAAACACACTGAGGCAAACTGACTGCCTGATGCTTGTTAATTTTGAGTTCAAATCCCAAGATCCACCAGACAAAACACCAAGCAGTTCAAAACCAAACAGGACTCACATCTTGAAATATTTTCACCACATGGAACAATTGACTGGTAGGAGGAACAAGAGCAGCACTCTCCAGAAATCCCAGAACCACACAATTCAATGGCCAACAGTCACAAGTCAAACATTTTTTATCTGAAATACCCCTTCACTTGCTGATCTGGCCAAGTCAAGAAGAAAAATGGAGATTTAAAAATCTGATTGTATCTATTTCTTTTCTTTTTTTTGGTGTGTGTCCACTTACCTTTGTCTAATTCACTGGAGATGTTCCATGATGATGTTGGCATGAAATCAACAACAACTGATGTATTTGCTCCTGGAAGGAAAACCAGAAAAGACAAACATGCTGTTAATATATCAAGCCAGGAGAGTCAGAGGCATTTCTAAAGTCACTGTCACAGCAATAAATTTATTTATTGAGCAGCAGCTATGAAAACCCAGGGGATGCTGGTGGTGGGAGGAGAGACATGTGGGGAGCAGAAGAAGGAGGTGGAAAAAGGCACCAGGCCAGTGCTGTTTGGTTTGCAGTTGTCACTGTGAGGACTTCTGCTAATGAGACATCCCATCCCTGAGATGGATCTGGCTCACCTTCAAACCCCTCCATGAGCTTTCCAGAGGTAGAAGGACAGCAGTGCCAGGCATCCACTGCCCCATGGCCCTCAGCACCACATTCCACAGCTTGGAAACCCCTCCAGGGGTCACAGGGACTCCACCCCTGCCCTGGGCAGCCTGGGCCAGCCCTGCAGGGGAAGAAATTGCTCCTCAGCTCCAACCTCAACCTCCCCTGGGGCAACTTGAGGACATTTCCTCTTGTTCTATACTGGTTGGAGCCCCAGTGCTGGGTGACTTCACCTGGTCCCCTGGGTGCAGAGCAAGGGCAGAGCTGGGATGCTGAGCATCAGCAGGATGCCAGAGGAGAAAAGGAATATTTTCAAGGGTGTTGTTTTTCCTTTGACATCATCCCTTTAGCTCCTTCCCAGACAGCTTTGAACTACAAAGCAGTTTCACTCCTAAAGCTGTGGTGGGGCAAGGACATGCAAAGATGTTCTGTGTTTATTTGACCAGTTGGCAACTATTCTGTTCCACTGGAAAAAAAATAAAATCAAATCACAGGAGAATTGTAAACACAAAGCCCCACAAATGCCTGAAGCAGTTAAAACTCAGAAACAGCCACTAACACTTCTTATAAATACCACCTTTCTCAAGAGCCCACCTGGTAGCACTGCTTATTGGAGACTGGCAGATATTTCCAGTGTAAACAGCAAATCTGAAGGCATTATAACTCATCTGCCAACATGAAAAGCAGTGCATGCAACGTGGGTGAAGTGAATTTCTACCTGCCAAGACTTGGGATGCTGTGTGGAAGTGAGAGAAGTGATGCTTCTCTTTGGAAAAATGATGTTATAGCCAAACTTCTGGTGGAAGGTGGGCTCCCAGATCCATGGAGACATGAGTCAAGGATGGGAGAAGGCTCAAAGCCTTGTCTGAGCAAAATCATTCCTGCCATGGAACCTCCTTGCTCCTGCCTGACCCACCTCTCTCAGTAACCCTGCCTCCAGGAGGAAAAAAAAAACATAATTAAAAAAAAATCTGCTTAATGTTGCAACTGGATTTTCAATAAGGAGTTCAGAAATTAATCATTAATTGTTAAAGATGTCCTCCTGCTTTAATTGCTTGAATAAAGATTTGTTCTGAAGTCAACCTGAGAAATGTGATCAGCAGAGCCAATGATTATCCAGGTTTTATTTCTAGATGAAGTCATTCCAGAGGAATGATTTATCTTATCCTTAACCCTGGGATGATAACTATCTGCTCCCATCTCTAGCACTGGTAAGAAACACTGGTCTTTAAGTTAATGAGAAATCACAACAGCCAATTAGAACTGCAGTGAAAAGCCAAGTAAAGTGTCTTCAAATACAGAGCAGTTGGCTGCTATCTGATTTGATTAGCATATTGCATAACGGTGGAGTGAATTTCACACCAGCCAGGCCTTTTCAAGCCTTTGGGATTAAATAAACTTCAATAAGGTTTACAAAACCTCTGGAGAAAAACTGCAGAGCTCCTTCTTACCACAGGCACACACTGCTGCCTCATTTGCTCACCCACAGAGCCCACTGCTCAGCACCCCAGAGTTTGCCCTGTCCCAGCTCCAGAGCCATCAGAGGGACAGGGCAGCCCCAGCCCTGGCCACAGAGGAGAGTTAAACTAGACACAGAGGTCTAGTGAAAACAAGCACACCAAAAAAAAAATCAGCGTTGTCTAAAATGGGCATCCTCTGACTTTATGTCACATCAGTGGGTCATTTTATACCCTAAATACACACCCAAATTGTATAATTTTATATATATAAAATAAAAAGCAATTTTTTCTGATACAAATATGACTGTGAGTGCAACCTGTGCCAATTCAGCTCTCCCTGCACAACACCCAAACCAAGCAGGGAGGGAGGTAGAGTGAGCAAGGAGTTCAGAGCAATAAGATAAACTCCACAATCTTTAAAGTGAATTTAAAAGGTTTTTCCATGTGGGAATCCCTTTCTGAAGCTGCACAGAAAGCCAACCCCCAGTGAGATCTGGTGTCCCATGAAGGGATTTGCCTAAGGAAGTGATAAACCCCCCAATTTCACAGGACATGAAAATGAGCTTTGCCAGACACCACCAGGAGGGTCAAGACAGGACAACTACAAGGGATTTGCAGGAGACTATTTTGGCCAACACTAATCAATATTTTATAGCAGTGAATCTACTAGAAACAGCAATGCCCTTTAAAGAGGTGACTAAAAACCTCCAAAAACCAGACTCTTCGTGTTTTCTACTCGGACATAAAATTAGGAAAACAGGACTCCCAGATAAAGTTCCACAGACAAGAGCTAATTATACTAAGTGCTCAGTGTTTTTTGCTTTTCTGCACATTCCAGACTGACATTTCATCTTTCTAGTTCCTACCTGACTGATCTCTTCCAGGATCTTCCCACAGATAGACCTCGAGGGTGTTTTAGTTCTCAGCCCTATCTCCCTCATCTGCCTTTTCTGCCTTTTGCATTTTCTGTTTCACTGATCCTTTGTAATTCCTCACACGTTTCCATCTGATCTCCCAAGATACTACCTGTTGCAATCAGGCAGTTACCACAGTTATCCACAGCCCACCCTGGAGGTGCTGAAGGAAATCTAGACATTCTTTCTGCAGCCTGTAATGGATATGTCCTATTATTCACTAATTTTCTTGTCTGTTTAAAAAACTGGCACCGTTTTGACACGTTCATAACACAGACCTCAAATTTTCCTGAGATCTTTCATGTGTGTGAAGATGGGAAGTTGTCAAGGGTGTTTCTGCTCTTCAAGGCAGGTAGGTGCCCCTCAAGGAGAATACAATGCCTTTAATAGTCTGCAATACTATTAAATACTATATTAATACTATTTGATCAGTGACAAACCTCCCATTACATGCAATAAAAACTGCTGGAGACCAGATTTAACTGAGGATCTCTCTGGAAAGCAAGGTGAAATGCAGCACCATGGCATTTCTCCTTCCAAAGCTTGGCATTAATTCATTCTCTTCACTCCTCCTGGTCTCTCTGGCTGCAAAAGCAAAGCCAAGGCTTGTTCTGCCAGCACCTTCCACAGGCAGATCCAAGAGATAAAAGTTCACCAGGTGATTCCTGCAGAGTTCACAGCTGCTGCCACTGGGTCAGAAACCACCCTTTTTTGCTGGCAAAGGAGCTGCTGGAGCTCTTCAGGCTGCTCCCTGCAGCTGGGGGCAGAGATGAGGTTGGGTGACAACTAAGAACTTTCCAATGGTTAATTTTCTTCATGCTCTTTGAATGTAAAACACTCAAGCACATCCCTCTGCAGTTCATCTGTTCATTACTCACAGCTTAAGGTAGGTTAATAATTGCCATTAGACGGGGAAATTTTCAACCCCAGTGAACAATTTGAGCTCTGTGGATTTCAGGGTTTTTTTTTTACCACGCATTAATTTTCAGCTTCAAAGGCGAGATGTGCAACAGGATGATTTAATTTAGTGCAGGGCTGGAAATTGTTAAGAGCTTCACTCACACCACAGCCTGTTCCATCCATCAGGGTTCCTCATCACTGCTACTGGCACTTTCATCAGCACAAGACACAACGAACAACCTCTGGACCTGGGAGCCTTTCGGAATGCCTCGAGCCCCCAAGGGCTAGAGATAAATGGAGGGATTAGCCCACTTGGGATGGAGGCATCAGCAGACAGAGCCACAGTGCCCTGTTTGTGCTCCCAGGGCTGGAAGCCAAGAGGGCTGCGTGCACCTGACACCTCTGCCTTGCCTTTCCTTGCTCTTTTCCACCAGGATCCAGCAGCAAAGCTGTTGGATGGGGTTTTCTGGACTTACAGGATACCAGTAATACCCACCCTAAAAGGTCTGCTGGGGAGGTTAAAGCTTGTCCTGAAACACATCATTTCTACTGCTTGTTCTGGAACGTGCACAGGCAATATCAGCAGAAAATGATGTGGTTGCTTCGTGCTGAATATCTGCACACTCTTAAAATACCTTTACATGCTTGGGCAGTAGTCTAATGACCTACACAAGTCAGGTCAACTCAATATTTTTAGTAACTTGGTCTTTGACTAAGGTCATATCAGTTAAAAAATGTTTTCCTCCACAGGATCAGAGCCATCTCTGGGAAGATGAGGGTTTTAAAAGGCCTTCTCTTTATATGTTAAGACTTTAAACCTTAATTTCTAATGACTGCACTACAATTCCTTTTGATTGCAGCTATTAATTACAGATTATCATTAACGTTATGGGGATTTAGAAGCCACTGTGGAATCCGGGTGCACTTTACATTGCTCCAAATTGGGTCGTTAACAGTTCCACTTAAGAAGAGCCAAACCCTGCACCCTGCAGCAACCCACAGCTTTAATGACAGGGAATGAAGAAAAGAAATGGCCAGCTGGCCCAAGGCCAGCATTTCAGAGCTCACAGTAGAGGTTTTATAAAGCTCATGAACTGTAGGACTGGTGGCTATGGTGGCACTTGAACCCACATCCACTGAAACACTGAAAACACTGCCTGCTGTTGCTGGGAACAGCCCTGCTAAGTTGGACCAGGGGTGACCTCACGAGCTCAAGGGTCCCTCTCTTGTTTTTCCAGGAAGAATTATTTGTCTGTATCTTCTCAGTTTGAAATGCAAGGGATGTGGGAGCAAAATATTGGAGGAGCATGTTGTTTTCTTGCTCGTAAAGGCAGGTTTTACTGGAGAGGTATCAGAGTCTGGTTGTTCTACAGCAGCAATAACCCTGGAAGGCAGCACAGCAGAGCACAGTTCTTTGACAGGCAGACCTATAAAAGCTGTGGATTTGCATAATAAATGCAAATTCCCCATCTCTAAACCTACCTGAAATAAGACTGGATTTTTTTTTCTCCATGCCCTGAGCTATTTCTCTGCTGAGTGCTTCAGACTGGCAGAAAGACAGCAGGGAAAGTGCAAAAAGGAACCACAAAAAGGAAACTGGATGAGTGCAACAGAAGAAAGTGAAACACTAAGAGTGGCAGCAAGAAACTCCTGGATTGGGTGGGAAGGGACCTTGCAAGGTCATCTCATTCAACCCCCTGCAGGGAGCAGGGACATCTCAGCTAGAGCAGGGTGCTCAGAACCCCCCCAACCTCCCCTGGGATGGTGCAGCCACCACCAAAGTGGTCACCCCATAGGTCCTGAGTCTGAAGAGTGCTGATCTCCCTCCCAGCAAAGAGAAGAGGCTCTCTTGATGATTCTGAGTGATTTACCACACAAAACAGCAGGCTGGGCAGCACCCACAAGAGCCAGGCTGGGATGGAAGTGTTTGCAGACGAAGGATGAAGTGCCTGGACAGGGCTCTGCATTGCACCTGCTCTCTTGTCCCTGGCTTCCATCAGTGCCACTGCACTAAATCCAGCAGCAAAAGCTGGAAAAAAGAAAAAAAAGGCAAAGGCAGCCAAGTAGAGGGAGGGCAAACAAGAAATCATTTACATCCCCCATAAATCGCACCACACCATAACTCCTTGCACCTCAGCACTTGAGGGCCAGGAATGATTGAAATGGATGAAGCCTCCCAGCAATCTACAATTAAACCCTTATAACTTTGGGAAGAGAATTCCAGCAGAAGAATTCCACGGGTAAATTTCAGTGCTGTTTTCCCCAGCCTAATAATAATTATTTTTTTGTTGCCGTGAGGGAAAACGTCCCCGTGTCAGCCCAGGAATTAATGAAGGGGCCCAAAACAATTACTTCTTAAATACACAGAAGTCTCCCCAGTGTAAACACGTTCCATTTTATACCATATCCTCGTGCTACAAGCCATCCATTGCAACATGACTTATTGGCTGCCTCTGATGAAACGCTAAATGCTGCGCTCTCCACGGCCCCAACCTCGTGGCCAGGATTTTACATGGCTTGATGGTGATTAATGGACAAACTGCCAAATTTATCAAGAGGCTGAAACACAAGGATACACTGTGAAACGTATGCTAATACAGCACAATTTATAGAAAAAGCAAGGAATGTAAATATTTAACTGATGCCAGAGCTGGGTGCTTCGGCCAAGTCGGGACTGAGCCACATTGATTGTTCAAGAGGAACTTACACCCTGGACTAAACCCACACAAGCCTGATCTCAGACAGGCTTAAAGCCTGTACAGTTTAGCAGGCAGATTGAAAACTTAATTTATTCTGCTAAAAGGCTGGGCTTCTTATGTTTTCCTTGAAGTCAACCAGATGACACTTGTGAGTAAGAGCTGCTCGGTGTGCGTGGGGAGGACCGAGCCCAGCTCAGGCCTCAGCTGGGAGCAGTGGGAAGCAGGATCCTGACCCAGATCCCTCCTTCTCCAGCACACACGGGCAGAGCATCCTCCAGGGACCAAAACCAAACCAAGACCCTCCAGCTAATTTGCGTTCATTAGCAGCCTCCAGAGAGGGCAAGGTCTCTGGGAGGTGAAGACTGAACTCCCCTTTCATGGCTCTGGGTTGGGTTTCAGGCACAAGAGTGACACGACACAGGCACTGCCTGTCCTTGTCCTGCCCTCCAGATCAGGGCTGTCCACACCTTAGCTAACAAAAGCAATTAGAGAGGCAATTAGTCTGCACTAAAGGTTTACACCAATGTTTGAGAGGTTTATTTTTCATCCCGTCACTGCTGGAATGAGTTAAGGGGCTGATTTAGCCAGAGTTACAACTTATTTACTGTAGGAAAGTTTTCCGAATCCAAGGTTCATCAGGATTCAGATCCTGTCTAATGTTAAGAAAAATTAAATCCAAACTTAACCAGAATTTATTTCCATCGTTACTTTTTTTTTTGGATCTTCAAATTGTTTAAGCAGTGGCTTAAGCACAATCTTGTACTAGATTCTCCTGATTTCACCAGATGCAAAACTCAGGGCAAATTAACATCCCATGATGAATCTCACACTGGTTTGGGTGGGAAGGAACCTTGCAAGGTCATCTGGTCCAAGTTCCCTGCACTGAGGAGGGACATGCAGCTAGAGCAGGGTGCTCAGAGCCCCCCTCAACCTCCCCTGGGATGGTGCCAGGGCTGGGGCAGCCACCACCTCTCTGGGCAGCCTGGGACAGCCTCTGACACCCT
>JANHGL010003350.1:27549-95222 GCA_024611195.1 Ceyx melanurus | reverse complement strand
AGTGTTGCGTGCAAGAAAAAGAAAAAAAACAAAACCAAAAAAAGAAGGAAAATAAAAAAAAAAAAGAAAAAAAAAAAAAAAAAAAAAAAGAAGAAAAAAGAAAATTAAATTCAGCCTCCCCTCCCAGCCCGGCCTACCCCGCGCACAGCGCCGTTCTCAGCCGCGGGTGTTCCGCAGCCGCCGCCGTGCCCGGGGCTCGGGGCAGTCTCGGAGCGGCACGGGCGTGCCAGGGGAGCCCGCCTGCCCCCCCCGCTCCCCTCTTTCTGTGACCTGCCTAGATTATTAGTAAGGACATCTGTGGCTGGCAAGTGAACAAGTGTTACCAAAACCAGAACCGGCTGTTTTTCCAAATGAGCAATATGTTAATTCCTCATCCCCCTCTGGTTTCTTTAAAACCTGGCACAAATACATCAATAGCGGAGAATAAGGAGCCTTTGCAGAGGACAAGTGGCAGTTTTGAATTTACCTTTTGTGTGCGCCTCAGATGCAATCTTGAAGCATTTTTTCCCCTCTCTCCCACAGAAAAAGAGTGTTAATCTGCCCTATCTTGGGACCCAAAAGGCTTGCAGTGGAGTAGATATTCACTGGAATCACATAGGGGAATAAGGGTCTTGCTTTATTGAATCATCAAATCCCAGGAATGAAGCTCTTAATTAATTATGGGTGCTAAAAATTCAGGCCAGCTGTTTCTTTTTACTTGGCTCTGACAGAGAAAGACAAAGTCTACATCGAGATCTTCTAAGGCGCATTCAGCATAAATCAGCGCCCTCGGCAGCGCTCCCGGCCGCGGCGCGGCCCGGCGGTGACAGATGGCGCATTGTCCCCACATTCCTCCACCGCGACTCCGCGGGCGCGGGCGCGGAAGCGGCGGCGCGGCGCGGCCCGGTCCAGGGACCTTTCTCTGCCAGGGAAAGGGCTCGCCTGAGGCCGGCGAAGGACGGGCCGCGCCTGGCCGAGGCGCTGGCCCTGCCCAACGGGGTGCCCGCGGGAGAGGGTTCCTGCGCGGGCGCTGCGCTCTCTTGTCCGACATCGAGCCGCGGGGCGTCTCCTGCCCCGTCGGCAGCCCCAGAGCGCCGCCTCTAGCTCCTGTCCTCGCTCCCAGGCTGCAGTAGGAACTCCCGACCTAACGTCCCCTCGGCTCTACGTCCAAACGAGCGCCTAACGCTGACTCGAGAGGACATGGATCCTCCCAACACAGGCGCTTCTATTTCTTTCTCAAAGTCAGAAGCGTTTCCCTGTCAGCCCGCGGAGTGCCCCGGGAGAGCTGCGCCCAGGCTCCAAGGTTGGAAGCAGGGGTGACACAGGTGCGCAGGAGGTGCGGCACGGTCAGGTCACCCCGCATTACGCCCCGTGGCTCCTTTTCTGGGGACGGCTGCGTTTAGTACTCGCTACTCAACGTGGGTGCCCTATACATTTTCACGGCTGATATGCGAGGGCGCTGGCTGCACAGGGGGGCCCTCTCGCCTCCCCTTGCACGTTTGTTGGCAAGGAAATCTTTGCCGGTTCGGCCCGACGGGGCCAAACGGGGCAGGAGGCCGAAGGGGGGACGCCCAGCAGCAGGTCCTGCCCCGCCAGGCCAGCCGCAGCGACTCCCTGCCCGGGGCTCCGCCGCCGGGCGCTGCCAACCGCCTCGGCCAGAAATCTCTTCACCTCCAACTACCAGAAAATAAATGTCCTCCGCACGGCGTTACTCATCTGTTATAATTAGAGCATGTGCGAACTCGCAGCGTGCCGGGAGCCCGGCTCGGGCTGAAGCAGGCACTTGTGCAATAACTACCTCTCTCTCTGCCGCGGCGGTGCTGCGCGTCCAGCCCGGCCTGGGGCCCGGCTCGGGGCCGCATCCTGCCCGCGGCCGCTGGGCTGCGCTGCCCCGCGCCCGTCCGTCGGGGTCGGTTCACCCCGAAGGTCGGGGCGGGGGGTTTTGGTCCAGACACCTCTTTTGCAGCGAAGTTAACTTTTATTTGCTTAAAGCAAACCACAGACCTCTCCATGCTCATGCCTGATGGATGCAAATGTAAATGTGCACTTATTTAATTGGATCAGGTCCCAAGATAAAAGAGATAAACGGCTCCCAGTTTGCCAAGTTATTTTCAGAGGCATGCACTGATGTGTGGAGGGAAAGTTAATGAAGGGGAGAAAAGACACACTGTACTTAAAATACCTCGGGTCTAGACTCGGGGAGGGGGAAGCCTCGGACTCTGCCGCGGTGGGCGGCACTGGGCTCCGCGCCCCGTCCTCAGCGGGCTCTGGGCACGGCGCGCAGCCCCGGTCGGTGGAGCCGCCGGGAACCGCCTCACCTGAGACCCGACGGGGCAGGGGGAGGCTGAACCGTACGAGGTGGTTAATTCTCTGCCCCTCTTTCCTGCACCAAATTGTTCTCCGTTACCTCTGTCTCCCCTTGTTCCTGCCCGTGTTCTACATCCGTATGCATGAGACATTAACAGACGGTTATTGATACAAACATAGTTTTTGTTGCTAAAGGCCTTCCAAAACAAATTCTCCGGCTGCATGCCAATGTATGCATGTTGGCTGGTGACAGCTGATTAGTGAAATGATTTACGGCCAAGTTAAAAAAAAAAAAAAAAGATACTGTCAAAGGCAGCAATTTGAAAAAAAGATAAGACAGAACTGCCTCAAGGCTTCCCACTGTAAAGCCACCCAACAAATCTAAACCTACGCTACAAATACCTGAAACACTCAAGGAATCAATTGGTCGCAGATTAAATACAGTCTCTATTCTGACTCGTCCCGGTAATCCGCAGCTCTCCACAGGAGTAGCCCCTCGGTGTTTGCCTCCAGCCTCACCTGCGGCAGAGCCCGCACCTGCCCCGGCTGCCCTGCCACCCCGCCAGCCTCCCTGCAATCGGAGACTTAGGCCTCCTTTTTGTTTCAAGACTTTTTCTCTCATTAATTGATTAAAAAAAAATCCCCCCTTCCCTCATTTCTCTGTAGCTCTTCTTCATAAAGAAAGCTTTTGCTCTGCAATAAAGTAAGAGACTTTGATCCCAGATCATCCTCTTAGGCCTTCCAGCTGAAATCAGGGGAGCAACTATGTGGAGTTATTGTTCGCACTTGCTGCACTTCTGATTCAGAAAGGGCTGATTTATTAGCTTGTCAAGGGAAGCATTGTTCAGGAAGGCAATCAAAAAGCACTTACCTAGCTAAACTAAAATTACTGCCTTTTCAGTGGCTAATTTGTATAACTCCCATGGAGGAACTTGGGAAGTGTTTGATGAGGCATAAAATGATGATTAATGAATTTATTGGCCTGCTGCTCATCAAATAGGAGTAGTATATCTTTCCTCTATTGGGCGTTGGGTCTAATGCTACATGTCTGTGTAAAGCAAGTCCAATATGATCTCCTTTTTAGCCCCCTTTTAACCCCCATGACCTGAAGAATATCTCCGTGTAACAGAGGCAACATCAGGGGACTGCAGAGACAAAGAGCCTGTTTGATAAAACGGTAAATGAGAAACGCAAGGAAAGTTGCTGCAGGGACAGATCTGCTCAGTTTTCAGCTTTCAATCACTTTGACTACTGAAGTGGGAAGAATGTAGAAACTAGATAAGGTGTGAGAAGCGAAAAGAAAATGACAAACCAATTTCAACTTTCATAAAGGATCCAGCCAAACAACTTCATTGCTACTTGAAAGAAGGAGCGAGTGCAGGAAGTGCCGGGATTCCTGTGCGTCCAGGCACGCTGCAGCCACTCACCGGCTCGACGCGCAGCAGCAGACGGGCAACGTGCCCCCCAGACTGGCTGTACCCAAGGCTAGCCTGTAACCTAACTGGAGCTCTGATCAGATTTAATGCAACCGTTTTGAGTCCATAATTTTTGTTTTTTCCTCCCCTAAAATAACTTGGGGCTTTCTCTTCTGATCAGCGTTTAATGCTTGAATCACTATTTTGGGGCTAAGGGCTTCTGAGAGAAATGACAGACTTCCCCTCTTTTAAAAGCCCACACCAAATTACTTGTGATTCAGTGCCCACCTTCATACATATGTCACTGACAAGGTATCTTACGCTCTACACACTGCTGCTTTGAACAGGTTAAGAACCCCAGAAGATCAGAAACATTGTTGACATTCTCAAAACCTTGTTAAAATAAATTTGCCTGAGATTTGGAGTCAGAGATCCTTCTGGGATTGAATCAGTTTAGCTCTTAACTTCCACGCACCATTCCTTGTTCCTGCAGCTCTGAAGCTTGTTGAAGGATTTTGCACATCTTGCAGTGAAGGTGCACATACTTCAGCTGGAGCCTGCTGCCAAAAAGGCAGCTTCTCTCATTACCTTTCGGGGCTTCGTAGAAGTACCCTCAGGCCTGTGTGTCAGCAGCACACCGTGCTGAAGACTGAGAAGGTGCAACAAGAACATTTTGCAGAACTACCAATGTAGCCAGCAACACTCACTGAAATGATGTGATATTTCAGGCTCCAGTAAAGCTCAGAGGAGCAGGAAATGGTAGCACGGAGGTGCCTGGCAATGACAACAGCCTGTCTTCCCTCTCTGCGCCTTCCCTTTGTGCCTCTGCATATAAAGCCGGATCACAACCTGCTCCATGCTCCTCCAGGGGGGAGTCAAGAATTAAATGCAGGCTCTAGGTGAAGCAGTGTGAAACTCCTTCCTTTTGCTGCTTCATGGTGTTAAAGTTCAGCCTTGTGTCTTTTTCCCTCTCCATGACCTATTCTGTTGTGGGACACATTAGAAGGTGTCTCTTCCTGAAGACCTCCATGTGCTGCATGGGAACCATCTGACGCTGGCCACAACCTAATCCTGACCCCATCAGACCAGGGGACACTACCTGCTGTTCAATGCTCTAGATCTTAGCCCTTCAAAGCAGAAGAGGTCTCATGAACTCTAAGGGACTTCAGCTCATGCTCTCTGTGAAGGGTAACTTTGCCTGTCCTGGAATAGGCATTAATTGTAATTTCCAATATTTTTGTTTACAAAATACAAGGAATATAACATGTCAAGAAGGGTTCATTTTCTGAGCTGTTTAGAAAAGGTTTATGGAATGGTAAAAGGATCAAACTCCTGAACCAATTTTCAGTTCCCACAGTGGAGGCTCTGGGAACAAATAAAACCAAAACTTTCCTGAGACTACACACTGGCTTCCTTGACAAAAGGAAAAAGGCACCCACCCACCCACCCACCCTATGTCTACAAGATCAGAAAACATTTCTTTTAATGCTATCAAACTGGTATTTGTCCGAGACACTTTTAGCTGAAATGATCCTCTGGAAAATAATGTTTATAAACATCCTCAAACAAATAGCACTCTCCTGACACAAGTCTACCATCAATGTACCGCTCAACAAGTTTTATCTGCAAGTCCTTGACCTGTGACTGCTTTCACAAAGGCTCTCTGTTCATTAGCAATTTCAGGTCACTTTAAGTACTTGTGTCATGAACACATAGCACAGCTGTAAAATATATGTATTAAATACCAGCTGCATTAATATAGGGGTTTACTTTCCTACACTTGGCTCTGAAAAGCAACATGATCTTACATGTTGATAAAAAAAGACATAGCTGTATTTGCATAATTACAGCAATATTGCAGGTCTTTAGTGCAACAGACCTAAGAGGCTGATTTATGATTAAATATGTATGGCTAAAAGTTACCACACTGGGTAGTGTGCATAGCATTAGACAATGACAGTTTTGGGGCATAATTGCTTTAATGTGGGCAATTAAGACTAAGTGCATGTGATTTTAGTGTCTGCCCTACATTCCTCTGAATGATTACGATGATCAATACACATGATTTGTAAGTCGCTTCCTATTGATCGAATGGTAAAATGTTTGACCTTCCTTTGAGGAAGTAATTTGGTAAATTATGACACCACATAAAGTCTTTCTTGGTTCAAAGGTGAGGGGTAATGGTGCTCAGAATTAGGGGAAAAAGAAAACAATCATTTTCCCCCCTTTTCCTGAAAGTAAGTCTTTGTAATATCCCTGCCAATTTGCTGACTTCACCTGTGGAGAGGAGAGTGTGGCACATTCGTCTTCAAAATTAACAGAGGGAAAAAAGCTGAATTATAAACTCAGCCCATCTCTATAAGAAGATGGACTTCTTATAGACTTATTTCTCTATAAGAAACTCTTTTCATGAATCTCATCTGTTTACACGTCTATGCCAAATCATCAGAAAGCTCTTGACCACAAGGTCTCTGTTGTTTGTAAGCAGCCGGAGAAAAACGTGCAGCAGCAAAGCTGGAGAGATGGAGCAGTCCGTGAGTGCTACAAGCAGCTGGGACACGTGGCAGGTCTTCCTGGGCCACCTGCCAGCCTTAATTTTGCTTTGCATGCACAGTACGGAACAGCCTTTGCTGTATCACGTTAGCAGGTACCAAAACAAAAAACAACAGTGTTCCTGAAAACACATTGCCAATGAACAGTAACTTTGTTATGGCCGGGGCACCTCCTCCGTGCTACAGTTGCCATCCTACGTGCATGGAGTAGCGAAGCAGATCAAAATTAATAGTGCCAATGCACTGAGATGTACCCTGGTCCAGGGGAGTGATGATTCTAGCTGACCTCAGCACACCAGACGTACAGGACAGAGCTATTACACTGACAATCTGTATTACTTAAGGGATACTATACCCCGAGAAAGTATTGGGAAGACCCACAGAGATTCAGCTCTCTCTTCAGAGGCCATTTCACCAGGGTGTTTTCACAAAGCAGCAGTGCCTCCTGGCACGCTCTCCACTAAGTGTATACCACAATACCAGAAAATTCCACAGTCCTTCCTTTTTTGAATTTTCTGATTTCTAAGCTACCAGACTCCATGTGGGTCCAGTAGGAGCACAGCCATGTAGAGACGTAGATCTCCCAAGCCCAGCTGAGTGAAAAGGCCTAAAGTAGCCAGCTAGACTCTGAGTCTCAGGATCACTCGAAAAAGTCTTCTTTTGATTAGTTTTGTACACCAATCCAAATTGCATGACCCAAAGTCAACTGTTCAACCGACAATTGTCCAAAATCTACCTTCAAACAATTTAGATTTCACCTATTCAAACCAAACTGCAATGTATATACAAACTTCCCAGATCTCATCCTTTAACACTGAACCTCTCTCACTCTCCACTGCACCTCTTCCTGCAGTAATACTCCAACATCAAACAGGAACAGCAACAAAAATTTCCTGTTCTCTTTAAGAGTCCACCCGACAGCAACAGCTGACAGGTATACACCGGACAGGTATACGCTATCTTCACCAAAGCCAAACACAGCAACAACCAGTGCAAAGTTAGAATCCCACGTGTGGTGTGATATTGTAGGTGTGAATAGGCAGAGGTGGGCTTGGACGTTGCAAAGTGCACACCCTGTGGTTTAATATGGCAGTTTACTGGGGGATGTGTGTTCATTTTTCAGGTCTCTGACAGTGAAAGAAATGTGGTAGCTGTGTTGTGGTGTAGGATTTACACCACAGGATTTACTGGGCTGACAGAGGGTCTGAGCCCAGCTGCTGAGGTAAATAACTTTACATGTAAATATATATGTAGACATTTTTTCTACCAACAGACCTTCATCCTGATGAGCCACATCAGGGAACATTATGACAATTTCAATGCTGTTTATGTTTGTGTGAGTGCTGAGTGTTTACCTGTGTGCCTTTTCATGTGTATGTGCGCATCTGTGTATTGTATACATGTGTTTGTGTGTGTACCTGTAGGGAATACTACTCAGCATGACTTTGGAACAAGGAGCTGCTACAACCTTTCATCTGCTGGGATCCCAGGTTTCACAACTGCTAATAAGAAGAGTCCATCTAATCCAGAGCTACTAAACAGATTTAAAACAGAATATAAGACAGTGCCAAAATGGTGGATCCCTGCAGTAAATGGCCACAGAGATGATAAGAAGGCTGGAACCCCTCTCCTACGAGGACAGTTTGAGAGAACTGGGGTTGTTCAGCCTGCAGAATAGAAGGCTCCAGAGAGACCTTACTGTGGCCTCTCAAGAAAGCTGAGGTGGCACTTTTTACAAGGGCTTGGAGTGACAGCATATGGTGTAATTGCTTCAAACTGGAAGAGGATAAGTTGGGTTAGAAATTAGGAAGAAGTTCTTCACTCTGAGACTGGTGAGACACTGGAGCAGGTTGCCCAGGGGGTTGTGGATACTCCATCACTGGATGTGTTTAAAGTCAGGTTATATAGGACCTTGCTCATGCTGGTCTAGTAGGCTGTGTCCTGTCCATGACAGTGTGGTTGGAACTAGATGATCTTTGAGGTCCCTTCCAACCCAAACCATTCTAGGATTCTAGCGTTTTCCTGTCCCTGTCTCCAAGCACAGTTAACCCAAGTCTGCAGACATTCTGGGAAGCCACTCTTCTCCACTTCACTGGGATACATTATATCAGTATTTTCTGCTCAAAACACACTGTTGGCCCATCTGATGCACTTTGAGGTTCCTACTCCCATGGTCCCCCCCCCGCTGAGGCACCTCAGTCCTTCCCACCAAAGCCCCCAGCCCTGAGACTGCTGCTGTACCTTACATTCTCACACCCCCTCTGTGCCATTCCTGGTGGCCTGCAGCTTGGCCTCTCAGGTGACAGACCCATTGAGGAACCATCAAGAGAAGTTGAAAGCTGCTATCTGCAGACCAAGATGTAGGAACTGTGTCAGCAAGCACTCCTGTATGTCTCACATCAAGACAAATCTGTTGGAGGAGGAGTAGAAGGTGGAGAAGGGTAGAAGTGTATCTTAGACAAGCAGAAATTGAAATTGAGCTACAGATTGATACTGGGGCTGCAGAAGGCCCAAGAGTGGTACCAAAACTGGGGCAGAGCTCAGCACTCCGGGCACCAGTAACTGGCCATGAAAAGCAGTGAGAGAGAAGACTTATAGGGGAACCCCTGCCACCAGCCCCTGGCACTGGCCAGACCCTGAGCTGCAGGGGGAACCACAGCCCACAAAGCAGCTTACACCACCATTGTGTAATAGATATATCTGTGGCTAATTGCACAAATTGTACCTGCCTGCTGGTTGGCTGCTGGCATGTTGGTGCCCACCAGGAACAGAAAGAGCCTGTCTGATGGTTCACCAAGGGAGACCTTGCTCTCAGTCACTGAATCCATGACAGTGGAGAAGCCTGGAAAACCACAGAGTAGAGACAACAATGGAACAGCAAGACAGGTTCATGTTGTTGTACTGGCCTGCATAGGGACACACAAGGTGAAACCAGAGTAATTAGTCTCACTCTGTCTTGTCTCATTGCTTCTCTATGGACAATCCTGAACATCAGGGCCTCACTTGCTTTAGCAACATAGTTTTCTCAAATTTTAAGGTTTATTTATCTTTTTTTTTTTTTTTTTTTTTTTTTTTTTTTTTTTTTTTTTTATTGAAACACACTGTTCATTGGAAGTCCTGACCTGGAACTGGGAATCAAGGCATTGGATATTCTTTGCTTAAACTCTCCAGTTGAGGTCTGATGTCAAGCCTTTCAATTTAAAAGACAAGAGTTGATGCCATAGTTTTCTCTGAATCTGTTTCCCAGAGAACATGTTCACAGGTTTTGTTCAGTCTGAACCTTCCAGCTCTGAATATGCTCCATTTTTTCACAGGCCCACTACAGAGTCTCCAACTGACCTGGAGGTAGCACCTGTATCTGAGCTGATATCTAGCAGGGATTCAGTCACCTAATAAAAGGCCTCTATGGCATTTTAGATCCCTCTGGGGCATCCAAGCTAAGCCTGTGGATATAGGATATCTGAGAGACCAGCTCTGGGGCAGCAGCTGGTGGCCAGGAGGTGCTGCAAGGAACCTCAAATAAAGGAAAAAGGTGTGAGTGAGTAGATCTAAACACGTTTATAGTCAACAGCAAGAAAAGGCACTTTACAGGATGATTCACTTCCTCCTAAAATCAATGTCTAAAACTAATCAGAGGATTGACACACCAAAAGTGCTGATCTTGCTCTACTGACTGCAAGGAGAGCCCAGGGGGACTAAATCAGGTCTCTGTGTTGTAGGTGAGATGACTTCACCCAAAGCTACAAATGGATGGTCCCCTTCCTGCTAGCCACCAACAAGATCTGTCTATGGTAAAATAGATAAAGCATTAATTCTTTTTACTGATTCTACAAACTGTGTTAATGAGTACTTAAAAATAATAACTTGTGAAAATCTTTACAGTCCAAGAATCTCTACTAGATAAATTAAGTACCATTATAGTTCACAATAAAATTGATTAGTGGTTGCTAAAATAAGTGGACAAGATCTCAGAACTCTTATTTACATTGGAACCCTACTTATGAACACTTACACTAGTTTTCCATTGAAATATTTATGGAATAAAACTCTGTGATCCTTACTCAGGAATGCCCACAATCACATCCTTAGTGTTAAACGTAGAACCACTGAAGCTGAAGAGACACAGTTAAAGAGCACTGTTGAGTAGGACAGGCTCCTCACACAGGACTGCACATAGGAGAATCTGCGCCAAAAACGTTTCAATTTCCTTAAGGTATGAAATAACATCGAATATTTAATGAATCAAATGACTAAATTAAAACTATAATTAGCATAACTAAATCACTAGTTATGAGAACAAAAAAAGAGAAAATACTAAAAAGTGGCAATACAGGAATGGGAAAAGAGAAACTTTGAATGCAAAACTAGTAGCAGGTTTCATGGGATTTTGCAAGTTCAAAATGTAACTGACACATTTCTTTGTTGCTGTTAATTTTGTTTTGCTTTCATATTAACTGCATCACTTTGATGAATATTTTTTAAAATAAAATAATGGCTATCACTCAGGCTGCTTTGAAGTATTTCTGAGTCGAATGACTGGTAGCATTTATTGATTTCATAGTGTGACACTAGAAGTTTTGATATGGGATTTAAAAAAAATGATATTTGAAGTTAAAAGAAGACATCTTGATTAAAGCCAGAACAAATTGTTTGGCTGAGATTCAAACTCTGGTTCACATGCCTTTTCAAGCTTGTAGATTCACTTGCTTGCTAGGAAAAGCCCATATGCTTTCAATGGATGAGTTAAAAATTCATGCCATGGAAGAGCAGGAAACTGCTTCAAAGTTGGGAACCAACAGAACATCTTAAACCATAAGGGAAAAATATATTGATAGACATTAGATATAAGAACGAGGTAGAAAGGTCTTGTGTTTAAGGGGTTCAACTCTAAGCCACAGACGGCGTGACCTTGAAACAAATCCCGTAGTCTTCTGTGCATCCGCTGCCCATATGCAAACTGCTGCTAATCCCATTCTCATCTCCTGCTTTGCAGGAAGCTGTGAATAGCAGCTATATGATGCTCTAAATCATATGCTTGGTTAGAGATGATCTTTTGGGTTATCAGTTTAAATCTCAAAGAGACTGCCATGAATGCTGCTGATCTGCCAACAGTCTTCGGAGTAATTCTAGTTCAAAAGGTACCTCAGAGACCCCACAGCACAGTGAACCAAGTATCTGAGCTGGCTGCTCTCAGAAATGCTTGACATACTCATGGCTTTCTCATGGTGAGGGGGGGAACATCTGGAAAAGGACTGACCCATACTTGAGGGCTGCTCAGTACTTCAGGATGCAGCAAAGCCCTTCAGCTGCCTCCTCCTCTCTAGTCCAGTAAACCAGGATAGTGCTCTTTGTGGCTCAAAGGAACAAGAGTGGAAGTAGGAGTTCTTCAGAATGAACCAATACCACTAAATCCACACAGAGATATCGGCTTAAAAGCCACTTGAGTCCTCATTCTTTAAATAACTGACTTAAAGCACCTGCTTACCAGGAAGTTTCTGCATCTCAGGAGAAGACCATCACTTCTTTTTCAGCCTTCTATTGGTGGTGTCACTGGGGATGAGACTGACTTTTAAAGGAAACATTCACTAATGCCATTTGGGAGGGTCACAAATGAAAAATACCTTGTCAGTTTTGCGATGGAAAATGTAATAATTCACCAGCAGTCTATTGACTGAGTTGTTAAACTCTGGGGGGAAAAAAAAAACTGTTAGGTGAGCTGGTTAATATCAAGGCTCACCACTCACTTCTGCATACTACAGACCATGTCAAAAGCTTTCCAGTAATCAGTAGAGCTTAAGAAAAGTCTCTGATTAACTTTTCTTTCATCTTTCTCTTTTCCATCTGGTGTTAAAGATCAAACCTTCAGTTCCTCTACTCTTTTAAGCCTTGACTGTTTGACAGCAAACTTCTCATCCATCTTAAATCTAGTGTGGGCTAGAATGTCTTTCAGCAGTGGCTAGAGGGTAGATATATTATCAGATACTAACCATATTGCTCCTTCTCTTTTTACTTTAGTTTTGTATTTGTTATTATAGGATATATCTGGGTTTTCTGAGTGTTCAGCTTCTACTGCAGGATAGTGCTGTGCTGCTAATGCTTTGCAAATCACTGCATCATCCCTTTTCAGTTTTGGCATGTCCTATCTGTGCTTTGCATTGCTTTTTCCAGCTTTACCAGCAGCCCAGGATACCTGTCTCGTGGGACTTTCAGCATCTTTGCTCTTAAAGGCATTATGATGTGGGAATGATGGCGACTTTGACAGTGCTGGGGCTGCAAAGCTTTAAACTGCACTGCTACTGGTTGTCTGCTGGGTAGAGAGAGCACCCTCCCTGTTGACAGACTGCAGTAGGTCAGGGATGTTCAGTCACCCTTGAGAAATCCTTGTCTTCTTGGTGGGATATGGGCAAAGACTATTGGAACCCCTAGGACTGATTTAGAGCTGGCCCTGATCCTCCTCCCATGGCACTCTCACAGCCATTCCTCAGTAGCAGCAGAAAAGCAGCTGTCACTGTTTGCTATGTGCTTACATAAAACAGAGAAAGAACTTACACCTGACCACAACACTGGGGCCATCAAGGGCCACCAGTTAATGATATACAGTATTTGGATAATGGTAAACAGAAGCCCATCAAGATGATTAAATTTCTTATAATTTCAAAACTGGGCATCTTTTCAGGGAGAGAAATTAAAATTTCTTACTGGATCTACTGCCTAACATCACTTGTAAGCTATGGCTTCATAGCCTGTGGGAGCTACCTAATACATTTCAGGCACACAGATCAGGTTAGTTACTGTGCCAGATAGTAATAAAATGTCTTCATTACTTTTCTGGAGGACACAAACTGTTTGAAAAGGAAAGATGCCAGAAAATGTGGGAGGAAGAGTAAAGCTGCCTTGGGCAACTTACACCAGAGTGGCAACGACCACCTTGTACAACAGCAAGTCTGTGAAGCCAGGTCTTTACTAGTGAACGGCGCAGCTTCACAGAAGCAGATCTGCAGACACTTGATGTGCACACTAAGTTTATCTCAGGGGATTTACTTCAGATTATCTGAAGTAAATTAGCTGCTCTTTTCCTGTGAACTAAATTAGTATATTAGGTGTAGTCCTGGAGAGTGTTTTTTTCATGTGGTTTACACAAAAGGAATAAATACAGTTTACGTACCCTTGGACCGCTCCTTGATATCAACCACAAGTAACAACTGGCAATAATCATGAGGTTTTTTTCAGTGGTGCTCTCTTGGCTCAAAGTTACATGCTAATTACACATTGTTTCTGTAATACCTATCAGAGGATATATTTATTAAGCATCTATGCTCAATAGGTATGACACTGCATGGGGACAAAATCTTTTTCATGCGACCTACCATCTCCCTCCAAAAGGCTGGCCAGAAATTCCATGCCTACATAAAGCTGGGGGACATAAACATATTTTGAAAAACAGTTTGAAATCTTAAATTTATGAAAGGCTGAATTTAATCAGGCTGAACTTGACTACAGCTTGTCAGTGAGGAGAGTTAAACTGGGTCTTTGGGGGAAGAATGGCATGATGCCATATGTTTGCAGACCTTTCTGCCTTGCTGTTCTGAGCCTGGACTACACAATTTGGGTGTTCAGAGTGTGAGCAACATCTTCCTGCTAGAAACACTGTAAGAGAGCCCTCTTGGAAATGATTGGTTCTGTGTTAGAACCAAAGTAGCTGCTGTCTGATGCTGATCGGTACCTAATACATCAGGAGAAATGCAAAAGCACATTGTTGGGCAGATGTAAACAGCCTGCTTTCATATCCTGCTCTCTAGTAGTTAGAGACTGATTTACATCATAGAACAGGAGGTTCAATATCCTTTTCACCATTTGTTGCCTTAATTATAACATTGGGTACTTCAGATTTCCATATAAGCATCTAAATCTGAATCCTTCTAAATCTCAGTCTGAACAATTTGCTGTGGCAGACAGGCCCACAGTTAAATCATCTGTTGTGTAAAAAAGCATTTCCATTTATCAGTGCTGAATTTCATACCTTTAACTATCAATTTAGCTGACAGTGGAATTCACTTAAAACATTTCTTCACAATGTAATATATCCTATATGTGTAAGTTCATATGGTGAAACCACAATCAATTGCATTTACAGATATAAACACAATTACTCTGCATCACTGCTACAGTTCCTGCAGTTCTTTTTAGTGTGCAGGAGACAAGGATTAATATTAATGAGGACTGAGAGATGGGTGAAAATAATAATAAATGCAAACATTCTGATTAAATGGAAATGGCTCTGAAACCCTAAGCCAACTTTGGAAAAACTCCTGGCATTTTTTGTTGGCTCCTGTCTCTAAATTAAGGATATGACTCATCCATCACTACAATATTTCAGCTTTAAAACAGCACAGCATTGATTGTGGGACAGTTTTGATGATAGAAAAGTCTGAGAGACAGAACTGTGGGTCAGACTTTCTGTATTTAAAAATCTGTTGGTTGCATGTTATATGCAGATTACAGACATGTACTACATTACACAGCTTGCCAAACTGCATTTTATTTGCTAAGAGGAACTGAAGTGTGAAAATAAATGAGTTACTTTGAAATTAATGATGAGCACAGGCTCTAGTTGGGAATACACTATCTTTCTATACTACATTTAATTCTGCAGATAATACTTGCTTGGCAAATTATGTCTTTTAACTCTGTTTTTATCATCCTAGGAAGTTGAAATGATGGCACATTTCTTTTTTGGTTGGAGGCTAAGTACTTATTTTGATAAATCAAAGTTTCCCATAACTTGGTTTGCACAGTAGCCAAGTGATTTGCCTTACAAAAGTGTTTTAGAGATTAATTGGTTAATAGTTTTCACTGCTTTGATGTGTACAGTCCACAGTGTTATGATTTATTTCATGTGTTTGGTAAAAGTTAAAAAAACTCTTTCCCCCAGTAATACAAAATGATACTCCCCCTTTTAATTTTTTTTTTATTTTAAATTTCTAAACTACAGTTTCAGATTAGGGAAAAGCCACTTCATTCCTGGTTCTCTAAAAGCATGGAAAGTTGTCAAGTTTTTCAGAGCTCCTGTTGATAGGAGGAAAACCAAAGCAATCTGGGCAGAATCAGTACCATCATAAATAAAAGAATAATGTTTTCATTTTGTGTTATAAATAATGAAATGTGCACCTGATTTTTATCCAAAAAAATTAAGAGGCATAATTAATTCAGGCATGCTTCAGGGTAGTTCTAACATGTGCTCTTTGTTCTCATGTTTTTCCTTCTATTTGACATGGTTATTAGGATGCTACTGCAAAATAATACATATCAGGATTGCTATTACTGGGCTACGTGAGTATGACGCAGTATCACTTTGTGAACTTCTCTCCTCCAGAACCCAATATTTCTGCCAAGCTGGGTGTGATCCCAGCCTCCTACACCAACATATTTTTATTAGGCAGAATGAATGAAAGAATGAGTGAATGGGAGACTCCAGCCTGTGCAGAGGGAGAGCAGAGGCTCTGGAGGCCCCGTTATCTGGCGGCAGGGTGTGCAGTGCTCAGAGCAGAGGCCAGCTCGCAGGGGGACATTGCAGGAAGCAAATGACACCTACACCTCTCAGGGCACACAGAAGAAAAACAGATTTCTGTGTCTGAAGGACCCAGGGCATTCCCTGCCACCTCTAAGTTTCCCTAAAGGTTTCTGACCTTTGAAGAAGATGCTAGAGCACAGCCAGGAGCAGACCATGTGGCCAGGGTTGGGAATGTTGCTTAATCAACTAAAGTCCTTTCTGAAATACAAACACTTCACTGTCCTCTTGGAAAACTGCAGTTCTTATCCAGGTACTATCCATTTCCTAAAAACTTATATTCCCTCCACCCTACATATTTCATCTTTAGGTTAGTAAGTTAAATTCCAATTCCAGACAAATAATTTTGTTAAGTGTTTCCTTTGCTGTTTGCCAATTGAAGATTTATTATTTTTATCAGCTTTTACTTTACTTTTACAGTTTTTTAGTTGCTGATGAATTTGTTGCAATCTACTTTGACTCCTGCTTACTGGCAACTGCAGACCAAGTCCTGAGAAGGGTTGTGAGGCTTCCTTCAGTCTCCACAATCAAGGATCACTTAACTGGTGAGTTAGGGGGAAAAAGTATGTCACAGACAATTATTCTGTGGCTCTTACAACTAAATGTGCCATGTCAGATTCATGCAAACAAACACAGACTATAAAAGTGGTTGATCTTACCTATGCATTGAGGAAATTACCCTTCCAAAGTTTCAACTTCCAAGCCCAAATATAGCAAACCAAGTGCAGGATTTCAGAGAATTTAGGTAACTGGTTACATCAGCTGGTTTATCCTAGTCTCAAACTGCATCAGGTAAGAAACAGACACAATTTGTGTGATACAGCTAACAGTGAAATTTAATCTCTCATACACACATATGTACATGTGCATGCTAGATTGGCAGGTCTGCACAAGAGCAACCAGGGGTTTTGGGACACCATCAGCTGTAGCTGCATCCCAGTAGGTTCCGAAAAGAAAACACAAGCTCCCATAGGCACTCGCAGTGCATTGCTTTCAGCTGAACAGGGCAGGTATGGAGCCACAGTTCAGTCACTGCAAACAGGATCATGCACGCTGTCAAAAGTTACTGAGTCTACTGGTGTAGCACTCCCTCCAGTCTTGTCAGGGAAAGACCAAAGAACTCTGATTCATGTTCAAAATGCACGCACAGCATCCTGCCATTCCGAGCAAGTCTCCTTACCTTACCCGCACCTCATCATCTTCACTTCAGAGTAACTTTCAGAGCCAGAGAAAACTTAAAGTGGTGCCTGGCACTAGATGCCCATTCTCAGTTTGATTGTGTAGCTGCAGAGCAGCTGAACAGATCAAGCAGCTCCCTCATGCACCAGGGTGTGGCTCACCTCTGTGCAGTGGGAATTAAATGCTTAATAGGCCTTGAGTCAAAAACTTGATATATTTATTCTGAGTGTACAGTGGCTCTATTCCTCTATAACTTACTAAATCTATTTTCCTTACTGAGCTTGAGCCAATTGCAAGGAGTTCAATCTTACAGTTTAACCATTCATTCCTGTGTCTGAAAAAGATGCTCTTTCCTTTGACTGCTCCAGTTCAATCTCATCTCTCATTTACTCTGCCTGGTTCTCTCTTTGTCCCATGTTTTGTCTGTCATTCTGTTTTCTCTCTGCATACTGAACATATCCTGACACAGAGGCTCTGCTCTTCAGGCATGTCTGACTGCTGAGCAGGGCTTTCTCAGGCAGGGTACGTTATCCTGCAGCCTCCTATGAGCATCTCTTTGCAGCTATGGGCCAGTGAACATAATAAGCATACCCTCTGCCACATCCTGGGAGCCAAAATCCACCAAACAGCCAGTTGAGATACTGTCTCTCAACTAATCTCTCCAACATTGCTCTACACTCAGTCTCCCAGTTTCAGGATAAAATGTATTACTCAAAGCAATACATCTTTACTGTTTCAACCTAACTTTTCCTCGATTGGGTAGAAAAGGTAAGTGGAAACTGAGCAGGAATTTAATCTGAGAGACTTCTCATGTACTGAAAGGTACCTATTATATTTCTTTTTAAGTATCATGTAAGACAGATTTTGTGTTTGCTGAAGCCACCTCCTTCATTCTCTCTGCCAGCCAATTTTGAGCAGTTCAGCAACAGTTTGGCCAATACACTCTTTAACATCGGTCTTTAAATTGTAAGACATATTTTTATGCATACTCTATTTTCCACTCTGAAATGACAGCATAAACCTCTTGTATGTAGCTGAAACTAGCCCTCTTGTATCTATACTTAACCCATCCAAATTATACCTTGAAGAAATTTAGAAAGGATACTGGTTTATTCTAAGACCTGCAGGAAATAAATATTGAGAAATATGCTTTTCATTCCCTTTGTTCTGAAGTTTTATGACTAAATGCTGTGCTGGTAGCACAGGTTTATCAGGAATGCCTGACTTGTCCAGATCTTGAACTCTAATAACATAATTCAACAGAGCAAGAAAACAAAAGGGAGAAAAGGAAAAAGAGAGAAAGAAGGGAGGGGGGTGGGAGACAGGGAAAGAGCAAGCCAACTACAATATGAAAAGTCTAATTGTTACTTGTAACATAAGGTCAGTGTTTCTGTCACAGCTGTAATATTAAAAAAAAAGCACTGATGCTGAGCTGGTGACATCTGCTATGTATCCCATGATTTCAATATTCCTGTTCATACCAGCTAAGGCTCTGGCCTCAATTATTTAGGCTTGGATCCTACTGATTTTTTTTATTATTATTATTATTTTATTTTTTCAATTTATTTTCTGAAGATGGACCCTCTGATCAAAAAATATATTTTGCAGAATTGACTGACATGGACAAATAAATACAGCTGAAAACCAGTAGGTACAATATATTTCTCATAATGTGATAGTCACTCATTAATTAGAACAGTTTGGAACAAAATCTAGGGTGATGGAAGCCTAACACAACCTGGAGCTTTATTTGAAGAACACTCTGTTAGTGGTCAAGAACGTCAAAGCCCTCCCTGTACATTCTCCTGGCAGGAGTGTTCCTAAAGGACACTGTATTCACTTCTGAAATCTCAATATGAGAAAGGCAGGAATAATTTTTCAGTAGCTCAGAAAATGATACTGCAGGAAACTAGGCTGAATGTGTATAAATATTTAGTGTAAGATTCAACTGTAGTAATAACAAAATTAACTAAATTGAAGAGTGAACTCCCAAGATCATGTGTGTGGATAAAAATACGCCATGAGCACCTAATTCACCTCTCTTTTTTTCTGGGTTGATATGGAGTAGGTAACGATTAAGACTGTTTATAAAGCCCATCTGGTTACCACTATCCTACCTGAAGAGGTGCTTGCCCCATCTTCCATCTGCTGCAAGTGGTTATCCCCTCTCATCTGCTTGCTTGGCTCCTCATATAATTGCTCCTTCCTCACTTCAGCCACAAGGAACCCTGTTAATAAGGACCTAGTGCTGGCACTGTTACGGTAATCTGTCTGATCCAACTGAGAGAGATTGAGGCAGATGACAAAGAGTTAGAGGCGACAAGAATTTGGGGGAGGGGGAGAGGGAGCAAGTGTTGTACAGTGGCCGCAGACAATGTGTGCACACGCTAATTAGAAGAGAGATATGGCTTTGGGTATGTAAACAACTTTCTCCCGTTGGCCTTGGCATACCAGAAATGAAAAGAGTGAGTATACAGGTCAGCAAACACTACCTAAGACTTCACACAGGGTAAAACCGTATTTGGAAAAACATATCAAACCTGGGTACATAGCTTAAAATGAAACAATATGGTATTTTTGCCATCCCTAACTGACTTGTTTTAGTTATATGACCAACCGTTACTAGAACAATGTATTTTGATGCAGCCATCCTGCAAGTAATCCCGCGACCTCCTCTGAATTTCTAAATGGGTTGAACTGATTGCCAGAGGAAT
The DNA here is from genome assembly GCA_024611195.1 of Ceyx melanurus. Taxonomy (NCBI): domain Eukaryota; kingdom Metazoa; phylum Chordata; class Aves; order Coraciiformes; family Alcedinidae; genus Ceyx; species Ceyx melanurus. The sequence goes on along the minus strand of JANHGL010003350.1, from coordinate 75,508 downwards.
GCCAGCCAAGAGCAATACATGTCACAAAGATCACTATATCATAAAAATAACATATGATGGGGATAGATTGTGAAACCTAAATTAACAGCTGGGGCATGTTTCAGTTAAATAACACTCCTAAACCTGCAAAACCACTAAAATATAAATAATACGGATTATTAATTTTTTTTTTATTTCACGTGTAAGATTTCAGTTGGTGAGGAAGCCAACCTGAACAACTTCAAGTAATAAGAACATACTCTTCTGAGATGCTACTGCTGTATCACAAATTGCTTTAGAAACCTGCTACCTTTTTTATTGTGTGAGACATCCAGAGCATTTTATGAACACGCCTCAGAGAAACTTGGCAGAGGCTCTGAGAAGCAAACAGAACATTACTTGGAAAACATTAATGACCTTTATAACACCTGGTGTTTGATCCCAAGATAAACTTCCAGCAGCATCCACCCCTCAAGTCTCCAAGTGTTGCCAGCAGCAGCCAGACAGAGGTGGGAGAGTATTCTCAGGGGGTCCAGGTGGTCTGAGTGCACTCAGGAAGAAGGAGGACTGGCCAGCACCCAGTGCTCTCAGTGCTAAGCCTCCAACAGATAAGCAGGTGGATGCCAGGATGCACCAGCCATGGCCAGCGGGACTGAACTGTCATAGATGCTGCAACCAAACTGTCACTTCCGCAGCTTGGCCACAAGCTCTGCCATGTCTGACATGGTGCAGTCTAAAGCTCAGAAAAGAAATGACAGTGTTTCATTCTTGCTGCTGTATTTCATGGGACTCTACCTTAAAGACACCATTTTACATGGTTCACAAGGCTTAAGCATGGAAACAAGAACTTCAGATGCATAGGAACAGCTAAGAGAGCCTCTGGAGAACCCAGAACTTGGGAGATCATCCAGTGCCCACCCCTAGTGGTACTGAAGCTAGAACAGTATTTGGAGAGAAAAAGATTGACAGCAGCCCTACAAGTTCCCCTATCCTTCCTTGCAATCCACTGCCCAAGTACAAACAAGAAATCTACAATAATAAATAAATCTTAAATGGACAAGCCCATGGCGGAGTTCAGGCTGACTCTCTGTTCTCCTAGGCCAATCATATGCTACTAAGCTATACAACTGCTATTCCAGCTCCTCAGTCTTGTGAACTTTCTTATTACCAGCTACAGTTCCACCATGTAACATCTTGTTCATATCATCTTGTTCTTACCATCCTACACAAAGAGGGAGAAATGCTAAGGAAGTTGGGTGGAAGCCACATATTAAATTTCTTTTGTGGCTTCTGTATTGGGACTTCAATTTTCACTGTGAAGTGAAGGAATCTTCTACAAGCAATCAGATGTACTGTTCACACTAGGTCATAGTCTTAGCTCATTATTCAAGGGCCTGTATCACATGCCTCATGCTCTTCAGCTCAGGGATTGCCTCTTATACCATGTACTGTCTCCTGTAGCTTTAGGTAAGACACAGTTCAGGAAAATCCACATAGAGTAACAGTAGAAACTAACCCCAAAAATATGTATATGCTTGATTTTCAAAATTACCTTACTGAAGTGCAGAAGTGGTTTAAAACAGACATGCTTTGTCTCTGCAAAGATTATCAATGGATAGTAAGTCAATGCATTTCCATTGCCACTTGGCCTATCAGCAGCATGTGCAGGCTTGGCAGGACAGGTACAAGCTGCAGGCATAAAGGAGATCTGATGCTCATATTCTGTTTTGCCAAAGGACTGGGCTGACACTGGCTAATCTCATGATGTATGCCAGGGCACTAAGCCCTATCCTGATCAGCCTACAGCTCCTGCCAAGGTTGCCAGCAGTGGGAAGAGTGCACATCGCACAATGCCTTTGCACCCTACAGCCTATTCCCAGGTCGACCAGGCCTCCAGAGTAGAGGAAAGCCCCACATGCCAGGAATGCCTGGGTTCTTGTGTTACAGGTCCCAGAAGAAAGCTCAGCCTTTGAGGACTTCTTCCTCCTTGCCCATCTAGTCTGTAGACCGAGTGAGAGCAGATTTATCATCTCTTTGAGTAATCCTTAGGAGATGGATGCATTTTACAACAGGGGCTACTACTAATCAAAATCCCTAAGCTTCTCCCTTTTTTATAATTTCCCAGGATCTGCACTTTCTTGCTGCACAGCTTCAAAACATTGTAATGTTGGAGTCCTCAATGCCTGGAACACCAGGAAGGAGTGAAGCAGAACCAACACTCTGGCACTTAACAACCATTCGGGCTCCAAATTCCACGAGGAGTCTCACATATCACCCTTCCCTCAAGAATGTGAGCAGGCAAGTTGGCCAGACAGCTCTGGCATTTGGACATGGGCACGACCTGATCGACAGCTGAATGGAGTCAGAGAAACTCCTTCTGTTCATTACAACCATTTGTAGAATTGAAGCCTGGACTGCACAAAAAGACTTAATACCATCTTTGCAGTGATCACCCCTGCCTGTGTTAGTGCTTATCTCCATGTACCTTGGTGACTAATCACCAGTTCTGAAACATACCATTAAGTGTGTATCTCATCCCAGTGAACTACCAAAGCCCCTCCTATCCCATGCTCTCCCACCCCAAAAACCCAAAACCAACTGGAGCTACCTGGGCAGGGAGGCACCAGCCAGCAACCTCAGGTTATCCCTCCTCTTCTGAGTTACTAAAGAGCCACATGCTGCCACAGGGGAGGGAGGATTTCCTTTTACTTTTTCTTGTTGGATTATTCTGTCTAGCTGGCAGCTCAGCTTCACTCTGTTTTTTCAGTCTGCTTTCACTATGGTTCTATCACTTCTTTCTGTCCTGCTCCTCCCTTACACACAGTGACAGAAAAGGCTTCAAGAAACAATAATTTGTGACTGTAAATTATTAGGAAGCCTGCAGGTAACACACTTTTGAAAGTGACTAGGCTGCAAGTTGAATGTGCTCTTTTAATACCGTAAACTGCAAAACAAAATCACAGCTGCCACAAGAGCCTATAGATTGTTTTCTATAAGGCCATATTAATATTTTATATCACTGTCATCTCTGAGTGTTCCTAGCTGACTTTTTATCTTGCACAATATGGAAGGAGCAGTTTGGCAATAAGACACATCAGTGGGGGCAATGAGAAACAGTCCTTCACCAAGAGGTGTTGAACGTGCCATGCAAATAAGTCTCTTGACCTTGAGCTTCCCTAAGTGTGCGGTGTCACTGAGTGGCTTCATTACACTGTCACACCACTCACACAGCAGGGCTGTGGAGGTGGCTGAACAGAAATAATCTGTCCCTTATATTCTTTATGCACAGAAGCCTATCGTGTAATTACTAAGCATGCAGCATTTTTAAGGCAGCCCCAGCTCCCAGATAAGTTATTCTGAGGTAACACAATATGACTCGACACAGTAGCGTGAGACAGAGGTGACATGAGCAGGTAAGTTGTCAAAATAGGTGACAGATGGAGTTGTGCTAAAAACATTCAAGGTATTTGCTTCTTAGTTTTTCTCCAACACACATCTCCCACACAGTTTTAAAAATTTACCTTGAAGTGCCTCTACATAATCTAATGTGATGAAAGAGAGGGAACAAGAGTGAGAGAACGAATCGCAGAGTTGTTACAGATAATACGCGACATACAGCAGATACCAGCACACAGCAAATAGCCCTGTTTGCTGACAACCTATATTGCTTTGGAATAGTTTGGCACAAATTGCCTATACATGCATGATGTGTATTTTCTCTGTTTCCTTACAGCTCCAGTTGATTTGAAAGGTAAACTCCTCAGTGATTGAGCTAAATGAAATAAACCAGTCCATTCCAACAGTATGAGATTTGGCACAAATCAGCAATGCCCTATTTTTGTAGGACACACTGTCCTTCCACCCTTTAAAAGGAGATGACATTACCTGTGTTCCTCTGATTGACATGTGTTTTGAGTTATATATATATTACATGAGCTCACTGTAATACAGTACCCCATTTCTTACACATCAAAGACAGATTGCTGCTTTTCTGCATTTCTTAATAGCTCAAAAAGAAATACCACGCGATAGGATGTAACATCACCAAGTAATGTTTGTTGCTGTAATAGACCATTCTTTGTTCTGGAGAAGCACCCAATATTGTAGCGAACTCCACCCACACAGGATTTCAGTTGATATCAAGGAAGCAACTATGACAGGAACAAGGCCCAAAACAGTTCAAAATACTTGAGTTTGAAAAACTTAAAGGGTTTTTCAAAAAACAGAAAGCTCTAATTAATCACAAGTATTTATTTTTCAACTATAAAAAGTTGCCCAGCCCATTATATATCTACATCTCAGTAAAGTTTTGTACCTGTTAATGTCTTGTGTATTTACAACACTGGAAGTGGTGATTAGGGCAAGTGATATGCCCCTTTAAGTAGCCCACCAGCTCTTTGCTGGTCCTCACAGTGTGATGTATTTTGGGGAGCAGCTCATTTGGAAGCAGCCTTGGTTAGTAGGTGCGTTTATGAACGGGGCTATTTGGAGCCTGCTTATATATAATCAAAAAGCAACAACAAAGAGGACATCCCGACTCAGGGACATGACAAAATGGAAAATCTATTTTCATTCAGAAGGTGAAACAAAGAAGTAAACCCATAATTTTAGTAAGCAAACAAAACTGCCTTTTGAGAAAAGTTTTCACCCCTAGGGAACAGCACATCCTTGAAGGCAATAGAAAGGAGACAGAAGGATCTTGGTAAAGTCTGTATGCTCCTCTCCTGGTGGATATGTATCTTTCTGATCACCCTCACACTGCCACATCCAGTATAAATGCTATGTAGTCACATTAATGCAAAATAATCAAGCAGGGTTTATTAGCTCGGACTGAGCTATATGCTGACCGTGGGTTTTCACACCATGTTGGGTAGCATCTGGCTGGCTTAGGGCAGGGTCTAGTGTAACCAGTGCCTTCCTGCAAACACCATCCAGACATTCCCCCATTGATGAACAGGCAGAAAAGGCAAAATACTGTACAGTTTGATGGACCCTGGCTTAAAGCTCCTCGAAGGAGCATTAGCTGGCATTTTGTGGTTTCTGGAAAATTCCCTGTCCAACAAAGTGCCTGGCAATAGTTGTTGCTAGTAAGCTCTTGCTACTACAAACAGAAGTAACAAGGATAATACTGCAGTAGAATTTCTGATATGTGACTGGATTATGGAAAATAACAAATGCTGCAGAGACCTGTGAGTGTGCAACAGGCAAAATAAAGCAATCTTGGATCAGTTTCCAAGGGGTTGCTACGATCCCATTTCTGCACGCTGCCATGACAGCCCACGACTGACGAAAGCCCAGGAAGCAGGAAGGAAAAGGCAGTTTGTGCAACATCTGCCAGGCTCCCATATGGCATGTTCCAAACTCACTATTGCCTGATGACAGCACGCAGATTAGGGCATCAGTGTGGGTTGAACTGGAACTGATCTTTCACTGACTTTTGAATAACTTCATGGCATGGATTAAAAGGAGCGTGAAATTCATCTTCACATCACTGTTGATCCCTTGCCCATAGAAGTTATTCCAAACTCAAGAGCATTAACAAAGGGTATTTTGAAAACATACATAAGGAATTGAAACTATTTAGAGCTTTTATTTGTACAATCCCTGCTCAGCATAGTGCTAAATGCATAATTGAGCTCTTTTGTAACTCTGGCTCTTTATCGTACATTGTACAAACATGTATTTCAAGCCCTGGATAAGACTATCGGTAGCATTTTTTAACCCTTGTAGCACAATTAAATCCTTACCTCTCAAACAGTTGTTTCAATCTATTCAGCTAAGAGCACTCACAAAGGCTGCAGAATGTTCCCCACCCCATCTGGGGAAACCAAAGAGTTGAAAAGTGATGAGGAAACCAAGTCCCCTAGCTCCTGCACCATGTCTGCAAAACTCATTTTTTATGGACAGTCTGAGGTACTACTGGCCCCAAACCCCAATCATGTAAAAGCTATTTACCTCTCATGTTACAGCTACACTTCTAGTACAACTGAGCAGCCCACAACACCCAACAGGGGTGTGCAAAGCTTGTTTGTCATCACGCACGTTTCCCTCAATCTTTCATTTAATTTTCTCTTGCCTGGGAGATTGAGAACTGGCGGTGGTGCCGGTCCAGGGCCGGGAGTTGCACAATGCTGTGTCAGCTGGGGACAGGCAAGCTTGCTTGGCATCATTTGGTACTCAATGAAACTCTGTAAGTTGGAAAGTTTCATTTGAACTCGAGCATAACTGAGTTTGTCTTCCCTTAAATAAGGGTTCATAAGAGAGAGTAAATGGAGGGAGAAGGAAAAAAAAAAAAAAGAACAAGAAAAAACCCTACCACCTAGTCTGTAGACCTGCTAGTCCTGTTTGGGATTTTTTTGGACTCCCCTGTCAAGACTTGCTGACAGATGAGCTCTGTTGAGTCTTATACTGGAGATTTAAGATGTTACTGCACCCCTCACTCCCCCCACCCTTCTGCTAGAGGTTACAGCCCAAATAATAGGACTGGCAGGAAGGATTATTTTCCTCTGTCTCTCAGCCATTCCAGTTTAAATTCTGGCATATTAACTTAAAATATTTTGATGCAAAGCACAAAAGAAAGGCACTGGAAGGACCGTGGAGGTCACCCAGTTGATGCTCCTGCCTGAAGGCTGGATCAACTATTCTGTGTCACACCTGACAGAAACTTGTCTGACATCTTAAACAACCCCAGTGTTGGAGATACTACAGCCTACATGATCCACGTGCCTAACGAAAATACTGAAAAGCACAGGGCCTGCAGCAGACTCCAGGAAAACCCATTAGTTTTAACCTCTTCTTCCTTTTGCTAGTCACCATGGCTTTTCAACCAATTTCCTAGATTTCAGATGCAAAAAGTGTGTGGGATGATGTCAAAAGCTTTGAAAAACACAGCATATCTAGTCTTTTTCCTCTGGGGAAAGATGCCATATTTGCCATGCTGTAGCCATGTGACACAATCTTTATGTCCAGAAGCCCTGTGATTACTCCAGTTTCTTATGGCATCTGCAAGGAAATTCATCAGGCCACTGATGTCCCAGCTACATCACATTTTCTGCATTGTCCAACTGTATACCACTACACTTGCAAATCTTTAATCTTAAGGCTATTCTCAAATAATATAAAAAGTTATTTAGCTAAACTGGTTTCTTTATATTCTTCCTTTCTTTTGTGTGCACAGGAACAATTTGCACTCGTGCTCTTAACACTGTTATGTGCAAGATCTCCTAGATCTGTTTAACACTGGTCTAACTCAGACAAGAGTTAATGACATGCTGAAGTTTATCACTTTCCTACTTTACTTTGAGGCTATATGAATGACAGACAGCTCCTGTCCATTGGGTACAATGCACAGAGCTGGTTTTCTCCATGTCCGACACAAAAAAAAAGTTTCAATATGTTTCAGTAACTGCCTAAACTACCTGCACCCTTTATTTTTCAATGACTATGTGTCTTACTTTTCTGTTTTTTCCAGATCCTGTGCTCTGGAGGAGTCAACTGATTGCTCACAGAGGACCTTATATCCTGGATCTTTCTGGTTGCCATTGCACACTCACATGCTAACTACAGTCATATTCTGTTTCCCCCTGGAAATTTCAACAGAAGTTATCCTTTTCTGTAAGCTGGTCTTCAGAGCAGCTATATGCATCCTTGTGACCCAACCCACCACCTCTCCCTGTGCTGCTGCACAGGACAAGCTGGAGTGCTCTACCTTGCCAGCTCTGCAAGGTACCTTGGGGCAGAAGAGCAGCCACAAGATGCTGGGCAGTTGCCTGGGGTGGAAAAGTGAGCCAGACAACTCAAATCCCTTTCTCTCTAAAAAGCACAGGGTTCTTTGAAACGAAATCTTCCTTGACAAAGAGTGGGTTAAATTACAGGAGTGAGATCTTGTCAAGAGCAGCAAACAGAGCTGGGTTCCCACACAGCACTTTGTGCCTGTGCTTCAATAGCATGTGGCGAGACGGAGGGAAGGGCTGGGTGGCAGAACCTGGTGTGCCTCGTTCGCAAGGACACGTGTCTCTCCGCTATGGGAAATGTGCTGGTCCTGCCCCCAGCTCCCTTCCTGTTAGAGACCCCCATTCATTATTGCTCAGGCTCTGAGAGCTGCTCAGGTGATCCCCAGGTATTTCATGTTACTGCACTGTGGGTTTTTATTATATGCCAAACAGAATTTGCCTTCCCTGGAGATGAACTAAAATGATTCTCTACAAGTATTGGTATGCACAACAAAACTTTTACATCACCATTAGCAAAGCGGAATATTTCTGTTCCCATTATTTCAAGTTGAATAATTTAACGTTCACCCTTTTTAAATTTACCACTTTTAAATTAAAATCTCATTAAAATGTTTCAGTAACAGTTACTATTAGCATAGCAATAAGACATACCAAGTGGGCATTACCAGGAGATAATTGACCTGATCTGTAAATTGGTGCCCTTGGCTTTACCTCTGGATGTCAATCAATTAAAGCAGTCAATCATCTCTGAGTAGTGCCTGCCTCAGCAGGTCTTATTGCTTAATCATATAACTGTTGAGCTAATACCATTCATATTTCTGGACAAAAAATTCCACTAGGATTTCCCATTCATGATCACATCAAAATTAACAAGATCTTGCAATGCATATTATATTAGCCTTAACATAATACTCTGCCAAATGGAAAACATCAAAATATATCTCCTTATTTTCTTTCCTTTTTTTTTTTTAAGCATACCATTGTTAATTAGCCATTGTTTAGGATGATCAAGTAATTGAGATAAAGGTTTTAGATCAAGTTCACAGGGAGTATGTGGTCAAGTTAATGAGTCATGAAGAGACTAAAGTGTCACTGTATAGAAAACAGCTGCTATTAACTGCAGTGGCACCAGTGAAGTCAACAGCTCAATGCCAACTTTATGTGAGGATCAGACCTTACGTTTACAAGAGTGTGGAATTTAGTGAACGACTTTCAGTCTTCTATATAATGAAATTTAGTGCATGCAGTATTTTTAACTCTTCCGATTCAGACTAAAAGCCTTTACTTGCATGAATTGTTCTACTTAAGCTAATGACTTGGCAAAATATCACATGAATAGAGAATTAAATGGATCTGCCTGTGCCAGTTAAAGCTAACAGACTCAGACCCTTTGTGAGTTGAAAGCTGACTATATATATTAGAAAAATCCTTGCCTTCAGGACAGCAATGCAAGCAAATGGAGCATGGGACCTCAGTCCTGCACATATTTATTCATTACTTGCTGGAAGGGGCTTGTGAGTGTCAGGCTAAACACATACATTATCAGGATCAGGGCCTTAGCTTTCTTTTTAGATTCAGGGAAGTAAATGCATCATTTTGAACATTAAATAGGGTGTAAATAAAATAGGCTTGATCATTACTGAAGTGCAGAAAAGTTATCATTTTGAAAGGAAGCATCTTGCTATTTTCTCCATAATGAAGCAGCAGACACAACATTATTAATGATAACTGTGTCTGGATTGTGCATTCAACCAAGATAAGAGTCAACATGTTTGGTAACATCAAAGAAAACCTGATACCTTAAGTATAAGAAGATTAGTATTTACAGTGATCTGTAGGGTTGGCTGTTCCAAGAAGCTGAACAGACACAGCCAGGAGGGACAATTAGTAATAAATTGGCACTGGGATTCTCTCCTGTATTTGAAATCTGGCACTGTGCATAAAACATGCATTTTAAGATTTTGTTCAAAACTTCCTAATGCAGCTGGTGAGAGGATGTGGTCTAAGAGGGACCAGGCATCAGGGAAAGCTGTTAGAACACGCTGGGAAACCACAGGCAGGTTTTCCCCTTGGCATACAAAGGTGTCAGGTGTTTTGTACAGAGACGTCAAGAACATCATCTCCAGCATGTTCTGTTAGACTCACCCAACCCTGTTGGATGTGCCACAGCAAAACTATCATGGGAAAGTTCAGGGATCTAGAGAATATTACAGATAATGTATGTTCAGATCATAAAGTATCTTATAAACACAAGATGCATCCTCTCAAAATAAAGGGCTCTCTATGTAAATCCACCTTTTTTTTTTTTTTCCCCTCAGAGACTACAATATAAGTGTTCATCTTACTGCATTTGATTCTAATACTTTTGCACTGACCTCAGCACCAAAAATATGGACACCAAATGATGTTTATGCGCAGTTGCTGGAATTCATGGCCCTGCTCAAAGACTGGCAATTAGCTAAACACCACACATTAAATAATTTTCTTCCTTTTGATTAGAAGTGGCAGTAACAATGCTGAGCACATGAAAATAATTTTGAAAATATCCAGGAAAACAGGAAGGAGTGGAAACTTTGTACTCATGTCTGTCTCAAATGTGTTTGGCATACTTCATTATGACAAGTCAAACCAGTAATCTTTACATGTTGATAACAGAAAAACTAGCCCCCTGGATATGGAAAACCAACAATATTTCTGGTAAATTGGACATTTGCTTCTCACATTATTATTGGATACAGTGTTACTTTCACTGCAGACCCCACTGAAATTCAAACTGAAAAACACTGAAAATCAAAGCCTTGGACAAGGCTCTGAGCAGCCTGGTCTAGTTAAGGATGTCCCTGCTCACTGGGGGGGCTGGACTAGATGACCTTTGGAGGTCCCTTCCGGCCCTAAACATTCTATGATTCTATAAAATCAGTGGGAGGTATTGAGACCTGGAAATTGCCTTTTGATGGAGCATCATTACAACATGAAATGGATCTTCATGATATCTCTCTGCAATAGAGAAGTGTCATTAGATCCAGTTACAGATGAGAAAAAAGTTTAAGTGATGTGGACAAGGAGCACACTAGAGGTAATCCAGTGCCCATGCTAGAAGCTGTGCCCTTTTAATTGAACATTGTAAATTATTATTAACTGGTAAATACATAAGAACAGTGTTTTCTTGTGCTGTTCATGTCCCCTCAAATGTAAAAATCAAACTATAATGAAAGCATGTCACTGTGAGAGCTGGAAGCCTCTAAAATTACTGGATGCACTATTAGAAACCCATATTTACCTTCTAAATTCCCTTTTATTTAGCTCAACATTGTCAAAATTGTCCAGTACAAAATCCTTCACATCAAAGAGAAATTCTACAGAGGAGATGATGTTTTCATGAGGTTAACATAGTATGGGCCTGTGCAGGACCACCGGCCCCTATAGCACTTCTACTAGAAGAGAAATTATGCATATAATTGCTTTTAATGTAACCTGCAGACAGAGACAAGATGATGGCTAGCTTTCCAAAGTTTGTAATTCAAAAATCTTCATGTTGGGGAAGCATTTTAAAAATATTTCAAGAGACTATTGATACTTCCTTTTCACAGGCAACGGAGCATGGAGAACAGGAACAGAGAGTTCATTTAAACTCTGGCACGACACAAAATTCAGTGTTTAAAAAGTTTATGTCAGTTTTCCTAGTTCATATAAACTACCAAGCCACAATTACACAACACACAGCTCTTTCCAGAATGATCCAAGTTACAGTTATTACCCTTGTGTTTCTTTTCGGCTGAAACACATTAAATATTTGTCAGTGCAAAAGTGTGCTTACATAGGAAAACTGTTACTCTCATTATTAAAGAGAATAAAAATAAACTAATCACTCATGAAGGTATAATGCTTTGCCTAAAAGTAAAATACAAGATCTCAAATTTACATTATTAAAATGCATTCTGATGAGCTTCTTTTGGAATATTGGTATAATACATAAGGGTTTGGATTTGAAACTCATGCATCAAGATGTGTCTTCACACTGCAGCATTAAAAGCTTCTGGGAAATGCAATATTATCTGCATCACTGCACACTATAACATATTGGTCTAGGAATCAGGAGGGTGATGGGTCATCCCTTTACCACAGTTCAGATGTCTGGGTGTACACCCCACAAAATCAATACGAACATTTGGGCCATATCTGAACAAATCAACATTACTTCATTTGCAAAACTCAGCTGAAGGAAATGTTAAGAACAGCAATTCTCACATGAGGTTTCAGTAATTCTGCCTTTGTTATGGATACGGCTATAAGAGCCCTTTGGTATTTGGGCAGAAATCTGAGTAGAGTGTTCAGAAACGTGTAGCATTTCATATGAATCAAAGTACTCTGATAAAAAATTGGACCCTTTGCTGCTTCTAAGGTTTCCATCTATTAACTGACCAGGTTTCTCCAGCTGCCAGCATGAGTTAAGTTCCTTAAATACAACAGAGCATTTCTGGGGAAATCTTGTGGCACATACCTCAGCAGGTGTTAAACACCTTCCCTGGGCAGTTCAGGAGCTAACTGAGTTTGACCATTGGTTATCAAATATGGATGCAACATCAAAACATGGGACTAAAATCTCCTTTAATTATTGAAATAATACCAACCCAACTCTGAACTGTACCACTTGAACCTTTCTCCATGGCAGGGTCAAACCAGAACCCAAATCAAACATACTTATATTTCAGGAATGCTTAGATTCAGCTCTGACTTTGGATCTAAACTTCATGGCTTTGATCCCCTTGTTATGAAGTCTGATCTCATCCTGGATAAGAAGCAGCATTACTCAATAAAGAGAGTTAATACTAGAACTGTGACGTTGGGAAAACCTGCTTGACCAGCCAGCTTGTTTAACCAACAGAAACAGGTTGCCAAGATCATGAGCCAGGAAACAGTTTAACGAAAATCAATGGAGAAATTACAAGTGACTAATAATTTCACACAATGAGTATAAGCAGCTGAAACTAGAGAAGAACTAGAGATAAAGACTGTAAACAGTCTGTGCAGAGGGTGGCATTTCGTCACCGCTGCACGAATAAAACCACAGCCTCCCTAACTCTGCTAAAACGATTCGGTTCCACCTGCTTAAAAAGCAGGGGATTTAACAAAATGTGCTGTAGGTTGCCTTTGATGGTTTAATTGCCAGTCTACTTTTCCCCACAGTTTCAACTTTAATCTGTTTATCAGTTGCTTTCCTAAATAAAAGTATCTGACAGAAGATCCCTCTTTTTAATACTATAATTGCACCACACGAAGCCAGAGCCTGAACACAGTACATCACAGAAGCAGCTTTCTGAGGAAGCAGTGATGTCCTGATCTAGAGCAGAGAGGTGGTTTACTGGAAAAGTATTACATGGATCAAGAAAAGAAAAAGTCACCTTGGGGAAGGGGGCAGAGTCTGAGGTTTTCACCTTCCCACAGAACTCAGAGCAATGACAGAAACAGCTCTATCAGCAGACATGCCGCTGCCTCACCCCGCGAGGCGGCCGAAGCTGAGCGGCAGCTCCCGCTAACCCTGCGGGTCAGCCCCGGCCCCGCAGCCAGCGCCGTGACAGACGGTACAGAGTGGGTCATTACAATGACTGCAGGCAGAATGAGGCACAGAAAAAGGAAATCTGACCACAGCATACTTGAGCAAAAGACAAATGTTAGCTACGTTTGAATACATGGAGTTTAAATTTCCCAGCGTCTGGAAATTCAAATGAGCCCCACGCCAGCTGTTTCCTGGAAACTCCCAACAGCTATACCCATGGCACGCTCTCTTTATCTGGCCACTTCCATCTCACATACCCAACACCATCGCTGGGAGCTTTCCCCAGCTGATTTAGTAACAGTTGAAACTCGCTACCAGTCATCAGACGAGTTGGTTTGGATCATATGGCAATGCAGCAAAGTAAGTCTCAGCTCTGTCTGAAACACATGGAGGGTCGTGCTGACCTGCAGGCTCCTTCCCAGTCCCACCGAAGGGCTGAACAGCACTGCCCGACCCCCAGTGGCACTGTGTGACCTGGCTGTGAGGGCACCTCAGATTCAGAGACAGCCTGAGACAAACAGTGACAGCTCATGGTTGCTTATCCCCTACCATCCCTGAAAAAAGTGTTACCCAGGGTTTCTGCTTCTCTCCACTGCATCAGCTCTAAGGAAAAAGCACTTTCCTTGCATTTTTCGGCAAAAGCTCATTTCATAATAGGAGGGGAAATATATTCTGCGTGGGATGTTGGTGAATCAACTGCAAGCATATATCCAGCTATAAACTTGACTCTGAAACATGTTGAAAGGTTAAATTGGTAAAAATGTAGGCAATTTGACACCTCTAGATCACAGCAAACATGAGGCCACAAAAATCAAGCCTCCAGACTGTCAGTAATTCTAGGCTCCACAAAGTGTCTCTTGGAAACTATTTCCATGGGGAGCAAAATAACTAATGCAATTGGAAACACTGAAGAAGCAATGGGGAATGAAAGGATAAAGAGAGGTGGAAAATACACACCGAGACACATCCATAGACACACAGTGTGATTAGCTTCACCCTACTGTATAACAGTCATAACAAATGAGTCAGCTCCTTAGGTGGTATAATTATATTTCAGTGGACTGACACCAATTTATAGCAGTTGATAATTATGATATTTAATTATACAGACTGATTCTGATCAGTAAAAACTGTTAGTAAACTTCAATGAGGGCAATAAGGTCAATCCAGTGAAAAAATTGTGCAAGCAAGATACAAATCAGACGCCCAATAAAATAATAATGTATCTTATTTTCAAACAGCTGCTCTCATCCCAGGCAATTTTTAAATGAACTTTACATAGACAGGAATTGCTTGGGGCACTGTTAAAACGTGGTCATTTCTATGATGCGACTCAGCAGCTCTTGAACAGCTGCAGAAACTGTATATACTGGCTGGGATGGCAGGAAAAGGTTACAGCCATTTGAAGGTGCAGGGGGGAAACAGTCTGGGAGGAAGAAGTTGGCCATGGCTGACTCAGGCTGGGGTACTGGCTCTGATAGCTGTGTGTTCTCAAAACGCATCCCCTAACAACACGCTGGAGCTCAGTGCCTTTCACCATCCCCTTAAAAAATTGGAGGTGTGAGTAGAGTTGCCAACAGTTCCCTTAAGATCTCCAGTAGGAAATGAGTGCAGAGGATACCCGAGATCATGCCTCCAGTAATTATGGCTTTCAGTCTAGTCCGTGAATCTTGTCTATTAGTAAAAAACCAAAGAGAACTCCAGAATAAGCTGTTGTTTTTGGTATATTGCTGGCTGTGAAAAGCAAGCTGGGTTCCTTTGAGAGCAGATAACAAGCATATCAGGAATTGCTTCTGATGTCAAATCCATGCCCTCATAGCTGACCTCATTAAAGGCTATATCTTGCTCCCACTGAAACCAATGGCAATGATTTCTACAGTTTGCTATGGCACGTTTATTCACCAGTCAGCCTTGAGAGTCATAAAACTACTTGGCTCTTTCTCTACCTGCCACTTCCACCAGAATTCTCAATGTATTTGGGGAGGACTGAGGTCTCTACAAGCCTAGATGTAACTTCAGGCAGTGTCCTGAAGTGCTATCAGTAACCAGGAGATGCCAAGGAGATGTGCATTCTCTCTTCCTCTCCTAGGGGAGGGGTGAGAAAGGACGTGGTGCACAGTGACCACTACAAATACAGACCCAGGGGCTGCCCAGCTCACACCAGAGTGGCTAATGCAGCACTGCAGCTTTCCAGCTGAAATGCCACATTACAGAAGTACCGCCTCTGAGGTGCTAGGTCTAGAAGTTACAACACTCTCTTTCCTTTCAATACAAACTCTCAGTATCCTTTAATTTTTCACCCACTACTTGATACCAATGCTACTCTCCATCTAAGAGTTCAAACCCCTAACCCACAGCTTGCTGTGGAAGTACACTGCACTGACCCAGCACTGGTTTGCACTTCCTAAGGCACAATCGCACACCTCTGTCCTCTTCAAGGGCACTGGCACTTGGAGTCACAACATGTGTGCCATGCTCTCACTTTCCACCTTCTCCCTCCTCCAAGAAGGGTGCCAAGATGGGTGAGAAGAGAGAGCAGAAAATTTTCTCATGCTTGACAAGAGAGAGCAAGCTAGGAAGTCAGGAAATTGAAATGGAAAAAAAAAAAGGCAACAAAGTAAAGCCTCTGCATCTCTCCTTGGCTTCTCTGTCCCCACCCAACTGTAAGGAAGCACTGTGCTGGGAAGGAACTACAGCTCAAGTCTCCTGATAATTCAGAGTTTCTCTGGAGGGAGTAGAAGCAACTAAAAAGGAATGTAAATGATCTTTGACCGATGACTTTTGTCTAGTTGTGGTTTCTGCTACAGTATATGTGGTTTCTTGTTTGGTACAGTAATGAGAGTGTGTACAGCAATGTGTTCAATGTGCACAGCACTGAGAGATTAGAGAGTGAAGGATGGCATGGGACATGTCAATATGGATCTGCAGTGATCAAAGGAGGCTGTCTCTTCTGGGCACAAGTCTGTGTTGGGTTACAGCAAAGGAAAAATGTGAAGTGCTTCTTAATGTGTTTTCTCTGTATTCTCTGCTCTAGGATCACTGTAAATGGAAGAACATCTTCTCCCCTAATAATCTGTTTCCTGCTTGTGGGTCCCCCAATAAATATATTAAAGTTTTGTTTGAAGTGTACAGTTTGCTAGGAAAACAGACTTACCATTGTTTAAAACAATAATAATCATGAGTGCTGTTTAAAACCTGAAGGTTATGCACGTATTTTTGCTCTGACTAGTTATCAGCCATGAATCTTGTACTTGGGTAATTATTAGTTTTCTTTTTTAAAAGGATGATTTACTTACCCTGTATCCCTGCCAGATTTTCCTTTTTTTTTTTTTTTTTTAATATTTGAATTTTACACACTAAGTAGGGCATGCTCATTTTTCTTCTGCCTCTGCCCTCTTTTGAGTTATGAATCCCTTCAGTGAGTAATGAGCAGTTGGCAACTTTTATGCATAAGAAGATTCAATGAATTCCAAATACGCTACATGGACACTCTTTTTCGTACATAAAAAGTATAACATTTTTATGAATTGGACCCACAATGATCTGGCATTAAATTGCTGCCTCCTTTCTTCTCTGTGATCTATTTATGCTCAGGGGATATGCAGTCGCAACGTGTTATAAATTCAACAGAATCACTAATTAAAAAACCTAATGTACAAAAATAGAACAAAGGGTGGAATTAGAGCCAACAGAATCTGAGCCAGTGCAGTGGTCCCGGGGAAATGGTCTGGGCTGCAAGGCAGGTGATCCGATCCTCATCTGGGATTAACTAACGTAGCTCTCTTGTTCCAGATGATTTACAGTCCTACAAACCCAGCCCCTCGGCAGACCTTCGGCAGCGGGCGCCAGCAGGGCTCCCAGCCTCCTGTTTCCCATTCTTTCCCAAAGGGGATGAGCAGCTCCCATCGGCGCCATGAGAATTAGAGCCCGTAGGAAATGAGCAGCCCTGTTGGTCTTGCTCGGCAGGCCTCGGAAGGGCCATGGAGGATTTTCACTGACAGAAAGGTTTCACACCAGCAGTCTGGTTTGCTGGGGAGTGCTGTGGGAGTGCACAGATGTCAGCGAACGGAGAGGTCAAACAGGCAGTTCCTAGGGTCTCATCAAGAAAGGTGCTCTGTCCCTGCTCATTCTCCTAACCCTCTGCTCTAAAACAGAAGTGCCCAACATTAGAGTAAATCACAAACTAGAAAAGCACAACATGCTATCATGCACTGAGAGCTATGTTCTGCAGCAGATAAGCTCAGCCTTCTTTCCTCACTTCCAGACATGAAAAGGCCCCCTACAAATGGCAGCAACAAAGGCTGAAAGATGCATGTAAGTTGGCTGGCATGTCTATCAAAACAAAACAACACATCTTGAACACCCCTGTGAGCAGACACCAAGCTGACCGGTCGGTCAGAGAGAAATACGCCTTCATTCTGTCAAATGTCTTTAAAAACAATTATATAGGAGTGACATTTACAAACAAGTGTCCCTGGGATGCTCTAATCTCCAACAGAACCAGGAAAAGACCTCAATAGAAATTCAAAGTGGAAAACAAAATAATTCTTATTGCAACTCTCTCCATGGCCAAATCCTTCACCTTCAGTATCTCTCCTGACTTCATTGGTTGAGTGGTGGTGAATGAAATGGCTTCAAGAGCTCTCAGGAGAGGGAGAGAACACAGGCTGTGCAGGAACAAATACAAATTATAACAAACATAAGAGCCTTAATCATTGCTTCAGACTGCACAAATCAAGACACCTAGTATCAGCTCTGTCTCATAGATAAGGAAGTGTTATTGTCTCATACTGTCTGTGCCATCCTTGGTACAGCAGCATCCAAACTGCTCCTTCAGCACAGTTCATCTTCTGAACTAACGTGCAGGTTAACCATAAACAATTTCAGCCCACTTTAAACCTCTGTGCTGTAGGAATCAGTGGCTCAGCAGCTAATTCACAAATGGCTCAGTTGACCATGCAGTGGGGACACAGCAGATAGCTGAGGGCAGTGACCTCGTCACTCAACCTCAGCTAATCTGCCCCCATTTGCCAGAGAAAGAAAGAAGACAAAAAAGAAAGGGCCACTGTCTGATGTCCCTTACAATTCAGCACCACACATTCAAAAAGAACTAGTCCTCCAGAATCAGGAGATGAGTTGAAAGTCACAACATTTAAAAGCATTTCTGGATTCTTAGCTAGGTCCAATAAGCTCACAGGGTTCCTCTACTGAAAGGTTTTGCTCTGACTCTGAACCAAAAGCCTGCACTCTTCCCAAATTGCCTGACCTGTCACACAGCTCAGCTTTTGGCAAAGGAGATGCTGCTGAAGCCAAAGAGCACAGATGACGCCCGAGCACTTGTTGTGCGGTGCATACACACAACCCATGTCTCTCCTTGAAAAGAAGTTTCGCTTACGCTCTGAATTCAGCTTTCCCTATGTTTCTCTTTTTCCCATGTAAGTTAAATCCATAAATCTAATTTATTGTGATAGAAGGGACTGGATAAAACCCTGCCAGAAGTACAATGAGAAGCACACAGGCACAGGGCTTCTGCACACAGAAACATGCAGCTCATCTGGAAATGACTGTGATACTCAGCACAAGGCATGGGCCAGTGAGCCCCCCCAGATGAATTTATGAGAGTACTTAATGGAGCTCTCCTAATGGGCTGAAGCTTCAGAAGAAAGGCAGCACAGGCAGGCCTGCCACCCAAGTCTGCCTCTCTTGTATCTCAGGACACTGGCCAAGTCCCTCCTTTACTCTTTGTGACCATCAATCCTCTCACACTTCTCCTGTTTGCTCAGGCTGTGTGTTCCTGGGGCAGGGTCCCTCACTGTCTTTAGGATGTCTCTGGGCAGGCTGAAAGGCAATCTGCTGTGTAATACTCTTGGTCACTGCTGGGTAAACCTGGAAGAGCCAAAACCACTGGAGTTTTTCTAGGTCTCTAGGATTTAGACTGCTATCTCCATGATCTCCACCTCTAGATATCTGTGATCCAGATCTCCACCTCCACAATCTGAATTCACCATCTAGTCGGCCAAACTCCTTTGCTCAACCACCCCAAAACCTCAAACTAACTCAGAGAAAGAGGTTTATTCCATGCTAGGAATAAACTTTCTAGGAAACTATTTTTTATTATTCCATTAATAGTGCTGTAACTTTACCATTTAAAATGCCCATCTGCCATTGACCTCTATACTCCCCTAATGGTAAAACAGCCAGTTGCTGTAGTGCAGATGAGCTGCACACCCCTTTGCACAGGTTTTTATCACGTTGGTCTCTCCTTGCTGCATGACACCTGGCTCACAACCCCCCATCTTGCAGGCAAAAGCCTGGACACCAGGAAGCCACCACACACGCCTGACACTCTGCACTTTGGAGAATTAAGCCCTTTGGAAAAGCCACTGGTAAAGCCAGACAGCAGGACTCACTTTAGTGCAGTTTAGCTGAGATGTTAGCCCTGTTAAGGAGGAAAAGACTACTCAGTGTGAGTAAAAGTGGTACCATCTGGTCCAAAGCAAAGAGACCTTTGCAACATATCCTGAAGGTCAAACCCTGTTGGACTCCGAATCAGAAAATGCTGTAGCACATGTAGCTGTAAGTGGAGAGTGCTCTGGCAAATCCCTCCGTCGAGCACAGCTCCAGGATCTGCAGCCAACAGCCCTAATTGAGGATTTACTTAGGCAGCAACTGGTCTTCTGGAGTGATGAGAGATGTCAAGGTTTTTGAAGGAATCAGCTCTCTCTTCTCCCCATTGTGACCAGCAGTTTCTCAAATCTCAAGCATTTATTCAAGCGACCAACCTTCAGCAGCAAATGGCTTGAGTTTTGATGTTTAATGTTGCGGGGATAGCAGTAGGCAGCTTTTCTTGTTTTCAGCTCTTTTAGCACACTGTTTTGCCTAAAGCAAAATATGGTTTCAAGCAGTCTCACTCCACTGGTACTTTCTCCTTGCCTCAGCTAACAGCACTTGTGTATGTATTAAAGATGCTGCTGCAGAAGTTGATGCTACAGGGCTTGCTCACTTATTTCAGACAGTCAGCAATCCAACTTTTTAAAAATGCACTTTTTATACAAAAGAATTATTTGTTCCTTTTTTGTTTTACAACCCAATTTCAAAGCTTTAGAAAACTTGGGGAGGGGGAGGGAAGAGTCCCGCACTTGATGGAGACATCAACTTAACATGACATTTTACAAAGACTGTCAATATGCCTCCTTAAAGAGACGCTGCCGTATTAGTTTAAGTGACTGGGTTTGCCGAGATTTCTTTAAGGTTGACTTAAATGTCAGATGCCATTAGCTCTAGAAGTTCAAACAATCTACCACTGTGAGCATCCTGCACAGTGGAGGTTGAAAGGGTCACAGGTAAGCAAAGCCATGCTAAAACATTGCCCCTCATGCCTACGTAGGACTTAGCTCCACAGTGAAATGCAGAAACCGAAGCACTGCAGACAGAGGATTTATGGTAATGTCTTCTCGAATACACCACTAGGTCTAGACTTGTACCTCTGCAGCTTCTCTCTGCCTAGACAAAGTCTCACCATTCTCCTCATCTACATATAAGAGGGAAATCTGCCTGCATTAAAGCTTCAGAATGTGTATGTGTCTTTGAGGATAAGAAAAGTGAACTATTGATTAGCAATTGACAAATGCAATAGAAATTTTATATGGGCCGAGAAAGACCCATACATAATTTATAGCTGTGCCAAATATGAGTGACAGCAAACAGCAGGAGGCTTGAGCACAATATTGATTACTTTAAAAAACTGAGAAAGGCACCGTGCTGAGGACTGGGAGGATAAAGAGGAGAGGCAACGAGCAGAGAAAACAGGAGCAAAGCCATTAAGGATGTTGTGCTACTAGACACTGCCAGACTAGGAAACTGAGGAGACAGTCAGGTGGAGAGCACTGCTCTCTCCTTTCCAATCAATAATACCATGTCAAAACATAAAATGCATGCTTTTGCTCTTAAGTAAAATGTGTCTAAGATTTTTAAAAGCATTGATTCAAGATGGATCAATGAAAATCTAGGCGTATTTTCCTGTGCAAAAAGGGGGTAATAACACTTTGTAGATAATCACACAACAGAAGAGATTTCCAATGCTGGTTATAAATGTCCTATTTATATTACAATCTTTTTGTCAGTTAAGGTTAAGAATAGTAGGTCAAGGAGTCTTGAATTGTTGAAGAGGTGAAGGCAGACATGTAAATGTGGGAGAACAGGATCTCTTTAAAAGACAAATCTAAAGACAGGACTGAGCTTGAGCAGCAGAGGCTGTCAAACATGGATCCTCTTCAGCTCCATTTTCAAAGAGCTTCCAGGTGCTTTTTCCCTAAGCCTCGTACAGGTTCAGAACCCCAGACTGAAAAGCAATGCTTGTCTGAGAGGCAATGACTAACTGTGCTCTTCAGGGCCTGTTCCTGTGGGTACTGGATTTCTTAGCAGCTGCTCAGCAGCAAGGCTGGGGCTGGTGTCAAAAAAGCTCCGCTACACTAACTGTTCCAGCAACATTTGTTCTAGCAATTCTCATCTCCCCAAAGTATGGTTGGTGGTAGAGAATACAATGGTCCTCTAATTAAGCAAGCTATGCGAGGATAATTGCAGCTACAATTACACTTCTGCCTAACAAGGTTTTGGCCAGCATAGAAATGGCATTAAAACCAAAACAGAAACACATTTATAACTGGCATTATCTTACCAGTATTGAGAAAGAAGGCTTTAAGAAAGAGGGGAAAGTGGATCTAGACTCCTATCTGCCCACTTTTCCCTCAGAGAGAGCATAGCTTTCATTCCCAAGGATGAGCAGCAAGTCTAAGTAAACAAGACGTGCTTTTCAAATGCTCAGAGGGAAACAGAAAACTGAGAACCGGTCCTGCAAAGGCAGCTGAAGGTGTGAGACGGACCTCCAAGATGGGTCTCACTACCCTTGGAAAGCAGTCCTGGTACCTACACGATACATCACGGTGTTACACAGGTACCCAAGTCGGGTGTCGGTGCCTCATTCGCTGCACAGACTGTAACTGCTTCTGGTTCCCAAGCTGGCCCCAGTGTCCCTGTGCAGACCTAACCACAAAGGAAAGGGTTTATGCTCCCGGCAGAAGAACAAGGTGCTGGGTTTGTGAACATCACACAGCCTGGACTGGGGGTTGACCCAACAGGAAATAAATTTTGGCTTTTGCTCATTAGATTGAGACATTGAAATGGGACATTGCAGCAAAGGAGAAAAAAGCACTCCTCTTTCTTCACCAAAATGAAAACCTTTGGAATACTGTAGAAGAACACAAATTCCAGACAGTGAGACTCATCCTTAATCATTCATTCTTCAACTGGCACCAACTGTTGATTTTTTTTATATGCAAGTGGAAATTTGTCTTTTTTTTTTTTTTTTTGAGCTGTCACACAGATACAGGTGAATGGCATCAGAGGAAGGACAAGAATTCTCCACAACTTACTTGAGCAAAAGCATGTTTCCAAATCACCAAGATTAATAGAAATAACTTTCTTAAAACATTTAAGTTTTTTCTCTCTTACTGAAAGGCACATTTTTTTCCATAACAATGAAATGTTTCACTGTCCCAAACATTTACATGCCCCTGAAGTTCTAATACAGATGCAATAATTCCTTGGCATCAATAAAATATATTCCCTTTGCGAACTCCTGCTGTTTCCCTCATCATCGGTAAAAACTGCAAAGACGTACAAAAATAATTATTTTGCTGCACACTGTTTTTCATTTTTGATAGAATCTTAACTACAGACTTCTCTGAATGCACATCTAAGAAAATCCTTGTCATTGTTTTCACTGACCTGAGTAATTAGGTAGGAGCCAGAGCCCCCTGCCTCCTGATTGGCGAGATCTACTGCATAAAGCACACTTCTCAATCTCCCCTCCAGCAGCCAAACAGCACAGGCCATGGAAAGCAGAATAAGAATGAAGCCTTTGGAAAAAACGATGGGCAGAATCTAAAGGGCTGCAGCTACAGTGCCGGGTGGGAACAAATGGCAAAGGGTGGCTCCTGATGTGGCCCCTCTGGAGAAGATCAGCTCCAGCAGTTCAAAGCGTGTCACATACACTGGCTTTCCTCCCGTGGTCACCATGGCTGCTTGCTGCTCCTGCTCCCTTGGGATTCCCTCCAAACGGGGCAGTCTCCCCCACCCCAGATATTCACAGGGAGATATCTGCTCTGGCCTCTGTGCTCCTGGAGCTGACAGTTGTGGACTGTGGCCAGGAAGCCTCTACTCCTCTGTTTCTATGCTGATGTGATGAAATGGCATTTACCAATTCCCTGTACAGGGCTGTGCAGGAGATCGATCATGCATCTTGGATATACTGCTTTCTGTAATCTCCCAAACTAATTAGCTCCCAAACAGACACCATGCTGGCAGGCCACATCCCTCCAGCTTCACCAGTAAGAACAGCAGGTGGGAGAATAGCTCCACACACATTCCCTGCTTGGTCCTTTTCTAAAACTGCTTGTGACACTAATTGATCGGTGCCAGTAGTGATGGTGGCTGAGGCGCACACAACTCACAGGGAAGCTCTTCAAAGCCACGGTAATGAGTAACCTATTGCTGCTGGAAGGCACAACGATGGGCTTTGAATTCTGCTGCTATTACCTGGGCTAGCCAGGCCTCTGGCCCCTCCCAGGGTTAGTGAGATGAATCATATTTAACCTATTTGAATTTTACGCTAACGACTTGGGGGGAAAAGAAAAGAAAGAAGACAACTCACTTCAAACTACTGTGTTCAGAGGCATCACAGAGGGATTTCAGAGAGAACCTGCCTGGTAGGAGGAACGGTCGAGTCAGCACTCAGTGGTGCTCCAGGCTGTTGCCAGTGGGGGACCTGGAAATCCTGCTCTGCCAGCAGCATCACTCGGTGCACAGAAGTCTGAGCAGGGGGTGAGGCTCCCCAGCCCCCAGCAGCACGGAATATCAGGGCATACGCACAAGCTTCCGATGTTCTGGCAACCTCAGGTCAAAAAAGCAACCCCTCAGGAGCCTTCCCTGAAATATCATCTACAACGGCCCTGAGACGGCTCAGAATTGTGCTGAGGGCTGACTCCCAGCTGCACCCAGCATCAGGGGAAAGGATAGAACCTGCTGCACTTCAAAGTTAACTGAGAATTTCCGAATCAAAGTGGTAAAATTTAAAAGCTGAGGAAATCAAATTGAATGGAACCAGTATCATGGGTGCAGCTCTTTTCTGGTCACTACTGCTCATAATTTGCCATTATTCTCAGAGCTGATGCAGCTTTCAAAAACAATACGTGGCTCTGCTGAATGATTTATACATCATGTGTTGCACCAGACATTGACATTATAAAAAGCTCCTCTGCAAACTAGCACAGCAATTAAAAATAGAAAGAAAAATATACAACACCACAATCTAGAAATGAACCAGCCCTCAAGTATCCTAAAATACACCTGCATCACTCTGGATACCTTCAGCAACCACTTGAAAGTATCGCCATTCCAGGAATTACTGCATCTGAGAGGGAGAGGCCTGTGAATCTGGGAAGCTTTGCAAGACCATGTCATCACCAGAGCAGAAGAGAAGTTGTGTGGACTGCAGGAGAACATCAGTGTCTCAACGGCAGCAAATACCTCCATGCAGACAGTGCTTGCATCTTTTCTCGTCCTGCTTCAGCAAAAGCACAAAATTCCCCTAAAAAGACAGTCTGCACTGAGCACTACACTGATAGGGGCTTTATTTCAAGAACATTCTAGTTTTTCGAGAATGAAATAAATGCCCACTTAATTCTACTACTAGTTAATACTAAGAACTAATACCCACTATAACATGCCAAATCCTGTTTTGTTTCAGGCCCTGTACACAAAGAAAGACAAGTCTGAGCCCCGGCCAAGTGTTCAATATAGACAACTTGCATACAAAGTAGTGTCCTTCATGTTGCTCACAGTCTACAGATCTGTGCAGATGCAGCTCACCAGAGTAATTTAGGATGATGCTGAGGCAGTTCAGGCCATGGGGACTGTCAGGACCCATAGAGATCTAGTAGTGAGATGAGACATCCCACCTACACTCAAATTCTCCCCAAACCACATTTTCTGCTCCCACCAGAGCAACTGACACAAGTCCTCTGCTACCTCACAGAAGCCACCAATTCCTCTCTCATGGAGGAAGCTCCAGTTAGCACAGAGCACGAGCTGGACATGTAAGCTACACTAAGCAGGTTACATCTGAGCTCAGCATGGTGCTGTTTGCTTCTGAGTGCAATTCAAACCAGTGGCTTTCATCTACAAAGCCCTCCAGGTCCTCTTGGCTCTCTCAGAATCTGATCTGCTCGAGAGCCGAGATCAGCCCTGCATCACTGCAATCGGCCACGGCACTTCTGTTAAAAGCACACAACAGCAACCCGGGGACGGGCGGCTGGAGAAGCAAAGTCTTAAGATTACTTTTTTCACCATGGATTGCCTGGCCTTTGCTTGCAGCAGGCATTGGCACGGAACACCAGGCACCTTCCTTAGGATCATCTGGATAATCTAATGGGACTTTGACCTATTAGATTATCCAGATGTCTCTGATGTGGCTGTCAAGTGCCCTTAGAGATTGCATACTGCTGTTAATTGCTGCATGGGTTTTATACTTACTTCTACAAATACCTAAAATGCTTCCAGGGGCTTGAAAATGCTCTGTCAAAGTTAACATGTGCTACCAGATGGTAGTTGGAAACACATTTAGGTTTCATAAGAACTAAACCTTTACCTTAAGAATATTTAGCTCTTCTACTCATCCTTGGAGCATTTAAAATGGTAACAAGACTCAAATATGTCTACAAAATAATAAATACTGGTCTCTTCCTCCCAATAGGGCAGCAAAGCTCAATCTGTTGGAGAGCCACTTTAGAAGGATGGGTACACAGATGGACTAGATGGACTGGGCAGCAAGAAACATGGATCTTCTTTTCTGCTCAGTGGACATTTTGCTGATAGCAAAGCAGCAGGCAGCCATTTTACCAGTTGCTGCTTCTCTTTCCCCTTTTATCAGCACTGTTAAATTAAGTTTCTTCTCCCTTTTAGGCCACATTTTCCAGTGCAACAATTCTTTCACTCTACACTAGAGCTCAGTTTGATAGAGCACCAAATCCATTTGGGACCCTTCTGTACTACTGTAACACAAACCTTTCAGATTAGAAACAAAAAGTTTTGGGTTCTGAAAACACTTCTTTTTTCAGACTTCAGAGTTCAGTTGGGCACTAATAGCAAAGCTGTTGAATAGCATATTTAAGACTCAGATGGGAACCAGAAACTTTCACAACAACAAGTTGTACAATACAATACACATAAGCCACTGAATGGAAAAATAGACTGCCTTTATCATGCTAATGATGATTTAGAAAAACAGATGTTCCAGAACCCACCAAACATTTTATTGCCACTTCTATTCATTTGTACACAGCTTTAATGATGTCTCACTATATTCTTTATTATTTGTTGCCTCTACTTTAATTTCTATTCCTGCTACTGTGTTAATTGCTAATTGATTTAGGATTGGTACCTCTCGTTAAATGGCTCAGGGTTGCTTCTTAGATGAGGAGCTTAAGGAAAAATAATGCATTCTGGAAATAGTACCACAGTAGAACTATCCGTAAGCATCCCCAGAATTATTCTGCCTGCTATTTAATTAGCTCAGACAAAGGTTGCAGAGTGCACAGAAATCTATCAAGGGATCTGAAGTAATATTTGGAGATCATTTCTTTTACTGCTTTATCATTAAAGTTTTATGTACTTTTGCAATTGATAGAAGCAATAAAACATTTTTGAAAAATCTAGAAGAAACAAGAAAGTAATATACATGAAATAAAACCTTCTCATCTTACATTCCCTAGCACTGCACCACAGCATCATTTAACAGTTTGGTGGGTCTGGTGTACAGACTACACTGGATCATGACAAAGTACTTAGATCTAAATACATTTCCTCTATTTATCCCATCTGGAAAATCTAAATAGAGCTGTTTGAGTAAGACTGTTTACAAAAACTGTATCTTTCTGCTTCTCGGGAGTTTCTCCAAACAAGAACCTGGAATGTAACGTAACATAAATACCAGTATTTCAGTAGGATACATTGCAATTCAAGAAACAGTTATGGCTGTGATCATACACGGGTAAATTTAGCTGTTGAAATATTTCAGTGTTACACACATTTCAAGTGACCTGAACAGAAATCCTGAGTATGATGAAAAGTTTGCTGTTTCTTAATCAACACTCAAAGTTCAAGTCTTTCTGCTAGATTCTCCTGCAATCCTCACAGTCAAGGAAAACAGAAAGAAGATGCATCATTTCAACAGCATCTCCTTCACTGTGATTTTTTCCTCATCCAGCACTGAGGTAGATAAATGCCTCATTTCATTTTAAAAAAGTCTCTTCAGGGAAGAGATTGGTGCTGTGTGAATGATAAATGAATCTGACCGGTAGGATCTTTATTTCCAGGTTAGTACACCCCAGAGAGTGCCCAGTTTAGTTTTTAGTTCCTAGGCTAAGTTCACAGCTAGTAAAAGCCCATCAACCCTTTTTTTACCCTGTGAATTGGATATGATGCCATTAAAATCCTATAAATATAGAACACAGCTCGGCCTTTTTAAGGAGACATATCTCTTGATTCATTTGATTTTTAAGAATACAGTTGAGGGCTAGTACCTGCTAAGCTTAGCACCATCAAAGGACATGCTGCTAAGAGAGTTTGGGAACTTTTGCCAGTGAATAGCCCTAGTTTAAAAGTAGCTCAAGTACAAACATCAGATGTAGTAGCCACAATGCACAAATGTGAGCAACTGTTGTTGTCCTGGGAAGTCAAAAGATACTCTACAGCCACAGCAGGAAAAGCAGGAAAACTTAAATAGTGCATTACTACAATGAAATCAACTAAGTGCATCCATGCGAGCATGATGTGGCATCAGCATTGTTTTGGCTTTGAAAGATAGTAGGGACAGAATGAATCACTCATCAAGACTTTTTAAACACAGCATATTTAACAGTGGATTCCCAGCATCAACAATCAGCAGCCTCAGTAACACAACTTTCTCCTGCTTATTGCAATGCCAATGCCAAGTTGCCGGTTGCAGAAGGTATCCCCACTCTCACGTTAATCCAAACAAAGGACAATACAGACACACAGAGCGAGCCCCCAACCCTTTCTTTTAAATCAATCCTACTTTGCAAACCTTTTCTGATTTTTTTTTTTTTTTTTTTTTTTTTTTTTTTTAAACTAGAAGCCAGCTGTTGAAATCTGGACTCAATTCATCTAAAGTGTGAAAGATCATGTCAAGTACAGGCAATGACTCACACCAGGAAGAAGGACACTTTGTGATTTCCCAACTATCTGATCAACTATGGTTTTAGGGAAATGACTGATGTTAGATATTGGATTATGTATTTTTGAAAGCGTGCCATAACCAAGTGTAGCTAGAAATTGAGCACACGGCTGAGTGAGGACATATGGAAAAGGTCTTTGTGCTCATTCTTTCTGGAAAAATCATAGCTGAAGAACAGGGAAGAGACAGAAACAACTCTTTTTCAGTGAAATCTCTTTGCATTTGGTAAAAAACCTTCATGGCATCCAGAAATGAGGCTTGTAAGTGCTTTTGATTTCTTTTTAAAAGCTACTTAAAGGGAAGAACATGAATCCATATGCAATAGAGCAGAAAAAATAACATTCACTTTTTGCCTATAGCAGCCATGTCTGCCAGAGAAGCCTGGTGATGGGGCCATCAGGAGCCTGGGTTACTGTCCTGCTTCACCACTTGTCTGCTGTGTACAGCATAACCTGCACATAGGTTTTGTGCACAGCCTTAGGCAACTCCTCGTGCTCCCCTGTGCCTTTACTGCCATCTATATCTTGAGAATGATAGCACTTTGCTTTGTCACAGAGATGTCACAAATCCATTAAAGATAGAGAAGCATTTGTGTAGTGGAGCAACGGGTTTGCTGCAGGTTCCTGCATGAGGCAGCCAGAGATGCAGGTGTTCCGTGGTCGTGCCACTGCGGCAGTCACTGGCACCACTTGAGGACAAAGAGTGACTAAATGGCTTCATCACTGGCAGAAAATGAGAAAACTTTTTTTTTCTGCACCAATACCAGGGCTCTGTGGGAAAGAGAAAGTGAGCAGAAAGCATCCAAAATAAAGCTATTCTGCTGCACAAGGTGGTCTGACCTAGATTTCTTCTATTTTCTATATAGAAAAAAACAGAAAAGTTTTCCTATCTCAAAATGTTACAGTTGACCTCAGGAGACCATAGTCATATGCAGAGGGATGGCCACCACAGGTAAAATAGGTACAGGACAGCACCACCTTCCTGGCGTTGAGTTTGTGTTGTGCCTTGTTGAAATATTTTAAGTTTCACTCAACTCATAGCAAAACACCTGAACTGACTCAGAGCTTGAGGCACTGCACGAAGAAAATTCCCTGGTTTAAACCTCCAGCGACAATAACTTAGCCTCTTCTCACTTCTCAAGTGTTAATATCCACGTCCCAAAATAAAGCAGAAACCAACAAAAACATTGGTCTAGGAAAGCAGCTGTAAGTAGTTTACAAGTAAATAAAAGAATCTTATCCCTGTGTATCTGTGCTCTTGTGTCTGTACCTTATTTATTGCTAACTCTTCACAACTGTAGGAAAAAATATGGGCTTTGTCTAGTTGGAGGGACTGGTTTATCTCTGTTCCTGACCCTTTCATTTGTCATCTAGCCAGCATCCCCTTGGTGAGAATGTTTCTGGCACTCCAAGGCTGCAGTTAACTTAATAAGGAATGTAAGCACAGTTAGATAAATTAATTTCAAGGTCAAGCAAGCTGACAATGGAAAATGGATGCAAGTGGCAGGTAATAGAAGAAAATTCGCATGCATACTGATACACTGTTAAAGGCAGATGTTACTAGATAATTTAATCTCAAATGTAACTGATGTTTTCAGTTGCCCTTTTCCATTAAAGGAATTGTAGCAGATGCAAAAATCAAAGATTATTCAAAGAATTAAGATATGAAAAGCATGTTAGATCACTAAACTCCAATTAGTTAAATTAAATTGTATACCATTATCTACCTGTAGCTTTATTGGTAGCCAGCATTAGCACTCAGCTTGAGCAATAATAAAATTAGAGAATAACACTTTAATTGAATTGCACTTAAAAGGATCATGCTGACAAATGTGATTGTATCTGGCTGTAATGCACACCTTTTCCAACGATCATTAAATCCAATGAAATGAAAGTCACAGGATCTTGACAGCTCTCTGAAATAATCTGTGAACCGTGCTGTATCTCGCAGTTCCTAATCAATTTAGAGAAGCCTCATTAAAGCTCTGCAGCTAAAGAACACTTAAAAATCAAAACAAATTACAACATGTTATGGATAACTAGCTAATCATATCGATACAACAAGGATGTATTGTGTTGCAACAATTCATTTCCTTTGTAAAAGGTGTTTGCCATGGATGATTTAAGAATTGTTATTCATAGCTGCGATCAGACAGCCCTAATGTCAACTTTTGTCATCTTCGCTCGTAATAAACATTTCTTATGCTGTGTCTTCACTGTATTCCAGATCCAATATTGGACTCTATGATTGTGTGCTTGTTAATTATTTGTGTGTGTATATTTGTTTCTATCCTTTGCTGGTTTTGCCTCTCTCTTGAGTATGCAGAAACAATGATGTGTGATTCTGGGAACAAATTAGACATTATCAGATACCCATGTGAATATTTCTTGGCAATTTTTGTTCCCCATGAGTAAGTACTTTGTTGCTGGATTATTTAACAGCCCATAACTCACCCTCACTCTCTCCTACCTTCGGTGGCTGTTTCCTTTTTATATGGCAGCTAATACAAAATAGTGTACCTTGATGTAACACTTACACATAAGCAACTTGAGCCGGGTAATTTGGCAGATTAATGAGACCAGCAAACAGCCATTTAAAACTGAGGCATATCTGTGGCACTCATTCCTGATCTACTTAGTCAACATGGACTTGGTCAGTCACCTTTCCCAGTGGACTCTTCCCAATCACATGATAAATCACTCTTACCAAATATTTCTTTTTAAAGATTCCCCCTCAGCCTGAGTTGATAAAAGTCCCAGGCATCAGACAGAGTGCAAGGAACCAGATACAAGCTCCTTTCCTCCAACATGGACATTATATTTAGTCACTTAATCTTACTGTTGATTAATGTTCCTTTAGCTTTGAGCCTTTGAGGGATTGTTATAGTGTGACTTCTGCTCTCAACAAAGCATAAAATTGGATATAACACTAAAGAGCCACTATATAATACCATCCTGTTTTCTGTTCATTGGACTGATTTGCATGGACCACTCCAGACCGACATGGGAACAGGGTTTAAAATGCAGTAGTAGATTAAGACCGAATATGATACTAATGTCAAATACAATTTATAAAGCAGAGGTTAAGCTATCTGAAGAAATATGGCTTTAATAAATACATGCTGTTTCTTCTGTTCACTTTCTGCATGAAAAGCAGAGCAGGATTCCAGACAACATATGGATTCTACATACTATTTAAAACAGTTTTTAATGCTTGCCCGAGGTATACAAAATGGCTATTACACATGGAACGCACTGCTCAGCAAAGGCAAGAGCGAGTCCATAAACATTTGAGAGGGAGTTTGAGATTTAAACATGAAGATAACAGATCCAATAACCAACCAGAATTTTAACATCAATTAAAGTTAATATTATTGGCATCTGGGTAGTACCTAGAAGTCCAAGTCACACCAGAACCCTTTTGTACGCAGCAGAAAACAGAAACAATAGACAACCCAAACATCTCCTGATATTCTTCTCCAGAAGCACATGGCCCAAGCTTCTTCCCAAGCTTGGGCCATGAAAAAAACCAAGCACTCTTAGTCCTCAGGACCTGATCCAGCTCTGAGCAAATCCCACTGCTGTAACCCCCTTCAGTATAGGGATGCACACTTGCCTCCATTTACATGGAGATGATGACCCTTTCAATGGGTTAACTCAGCATCTGAGTGTGTGAGTTCACCTGGGACGCCTTTGAAAAGCACTGTCTTGACCTCTCAACATCCCTGTGGCCAACGTACTGTCCCTGCCTAATTTCACTGCCCAGCTTCCTCTAGCATCATGCACTACACACACATTTCCATAACCCAGCAGATGCAGTGCTTTATCCTGCACTTGCTCTTACCTCTGACAGCCAAGACAAAACCACAAACTACCCCAGAGTTATAATCATGGCACAGACATAAGAATGGGAGGCTGTAAGTCTCTGTACTGGATTGGACAATTTTATCTGGATGGCCAGTACACAGCAGGGAGTCAAGTTCTTTCACCTTGGATTGTCACCTCCATCCCTCCAGAAGGTGTTTTAAAAGAGTGGCCCTTGTTTCTAGTGCATGGATGTACACTTAATTTTATCTTTTCCCAGGCAGAAGTGACTGGCAGTGGATAATAAATGGATCCAGGGCCAGGAACACACAACTTGAATGGGGTGTTATAAAGGAAAAAACCCTAGTGACAAAAGTAGCGTTTTTGGGAAGATAATCAGTTGTTTGCAAATACCAGTAAGTTTCTTCAATTCTTTCATGGAAGTTTCAACCTCATCCTCTAGTGAAGTGCTGTGGAAATAAATGTCTGTTTATAAATATCTTCATGCAGAAATACAACCATGCACTGGAACCAGGACTCAGTGGAACAAGAACACCTACTTGAAGACTGGGAGAAAAATGGGGAAAGCTTGGCAGCATAAGGGAAGAACACCCAACTGCTGTGTGAAGCATCTCTCTTCATTTTGCTATATGGAGCACTCTTTACATAACCCAGCAATTAATTAGAAACAACATACATTTGTGGTTCTTCTTGAGGCCATGAAAAATAATTAATGTACATGTGCAATAACTTTCCTTTTAGCAAGAAATTTCATCAAGCTATTTCTGTTTAGAGCCAAAACACAGCGTGTGTGTCAGATGGCAACAGCTCTGAAAGCGGCCAGGCAGGACCCAGGAACAAATAGATTATGAATATGTTTATAAACAGGAATCCTGTCAATACTTCAAGGCCTGAATTGGAAAGATGATGAGGCCTACCAGAAAACAGAGAAAGAAAAAAGCAGATGGGCCCCTGGGATTTTCAATCATCTGAGTTCCTGTTATCACCAGGTTTGTGCCACGCACATGCCTCCCACAGGGCCCTTCTCTGCCTGCATCTGAAGACAGCAACGCTGAGTTTCTTCAGATAGAATGAGGAACTCAGAGCCACAGGCAGCACTAGTGCTGCTATATAGTGCCTCCTGCCATGGAAGAGCTTCACCTCCTGAAGGCTTCTCTGTCCTTTTCAGGTGTTTATGTCCCACAGAAATAGCAGCTGCTCAGCAGATGATCCTGCACTCCAGGGCGCAGGCAGGATTCAGCAGATGCCCACACGTATAATTTGTGTTTGCAAGAAGCTGAGTTACAATGCCTGCTATTCCTTGCCTGCTATGAGATGCCACTTCCTAGCACAAAGTCTAGACTTAAATCAAAACTAAGGCAACAGTAATGACAAGCACAAATTTTCAAAAGTCATAGATAATAGTAAGCAAAAAGAATGGTATTTGACATTTATTTCTGTATTCTCATGGACTGCTTCTGTAAAAACCCTCAGTGTTCTCCCTAACCATAATCTGAAATCTCTCTGTTATCATGAGGTCTAAGAACTTCATTTTATAAATGGAAGGAGAGATTATCCCATTTTAATGTATTTTCAGAAATGAAAGTACTAAGAAACCCACCCAATATTCAGAGGCTGTGATAATATCACCACAGCTGGCAGTGCTGCAAGAGAAACGAGAGGCCTTGGCTCCAGGCTTGCCTCTGGCTGACCTTGCCAGTTTCTGCCTTGGGAAAATCAAATGAAGACGAGTCACACATATAAGGAGATAGGCTCTGTGCTCTCCACACACACCAGTGTGGGACACAGAAAGTGCTAGATGCCATTTTGAGCTTGAATCCATTTGTAACGTTCATAGGCTAGTGCAGAACTGCTCTGAACCATTTACAACTTCTCTGAAAAAAATACTTCCCTATGAAGGGGTTAAAAATGTATGTCTGTGAAATATAATCATATACATTTTTCATTTTTCCACAATTTCATTCTCTCTCTCCCAATTCATTTTCAACTTATTCCATCTCATACCCATTCTCAGCATCCAATCACCATCCCTCTGAAGCTATTTTCCTGCTTAAATGATGCTGCAATAATGTTAACAAGATTATATTTTTTTGATTATCAGATTACAGTTCACATGTGAATCAGCACGGCATTAAGGGTCTGATCCTGCCACCCTGAAATCAATTGTGGTTTCATTCAATGAAACCAAGAGGTTTTGCTCTCAGTGAGCCGTAACTCCAGGTCTAGTGACCATTTATTATTCATAAGTACAGCCTGGGACAGACTGATAAATGACCCCTCACCATCCCACTCCATTTCAAAAGGGGAAAGAAGCAGAATGGGCTGATTAATGGCTCCAGCTATCTCAAGTCTTGCTAACCTTACTTTTACAGGGAGAGGGAGATGCCTGGTAGGTATAATATTTCTATAACAAAGCAATTATCTCTGTAATGTGGATTGTTTCAGGATGCATTCACTCCAGTTCAATGTAGTGGGGCTGTGGAAGACATTACCCGACACAGCGTGTAAAACTGACAGAGGTTTTATATTGTCCAGTTTGCTTACAAAAGACAAGTAGAAATGATCTGAATGACAATCTTTGCACCAGTCAGGTTACAGGTAGCCTTTGAGCAGAGGGCTGGACCCAAAGGGAATTCACATTCCTTTGGCTTTAGTTGGGGTTTGTGTGAAAGAAGCGGGAAATGGTGAGGTTGCTGGCCAGGGTACAAGAAGACCTGCTTAAAACTTACAAAGTAGCCTGAAATAACTGGATCATCTGTACCATAGCCACCCAGTAAAAGCCTGGATCCAGAGCATGCCTATCTGTCTGGGTAGCCGATGAAATGTCCTGAATGATGTTGAAGGAATCCAATAAAGCCACAAAATTACTGGTGAGAGGGCATAACTCAAGAAGACATGAATGCAGAAGTCAATGACTATGAGAAGCCTCCAGGGACTCAAATAGGCTGCAAAGTGGAGATTACTAAATTCAGTAGAAGGGGGGAAAGCAAAGAGAAAGAAGCTCTGCTCTGTAGAGGACAGCAAAGCACTACTGTTGGGAGCATGCAAAGAGGAAAGACAGCACTGTATAAAAAACAGGAGTTGAAACATCCCATCAGATGTTTGGCTGCAGGAGAAAAGCCATTATAATTTGGCAGTGTCTGGGCAGGGATAAGGGGCAGTGCAGCTGAAATGGTGTTCCAGCACAGCACAGCTGAGTGCCTGCTGCCCTGCAGCTCACCATGGACTGTGGGGTGGGTGTCTTCAGGGAGGGAGCAGCCTTCTCTCTCCAAACTTTCCTATTCATTTTGCCTGTGTTACCTGAAGCTTCCAGTTGGCTCTGAAACGGGGAAGATGGTACCTTCTCCTGCAGGAGGTTCTCTCAATGGTGAGCAGGGCACGGCTGGTCTAGCTGCCTATGGTGTTAACAGCCTGGCTCCCTGTGAGGTGCTCTCCCACCCTTGTTTCCATCTTTCACACCGCTCAGGTACTGAGAGAGAAGCAGATAACAGCAGTGACCTACTTCCAGACTCCTTCCTCAAGGAAGCTGTCTAATCAAAATCTTTCCATGAGCCCAGTTCAGCCTCAGAAATCCAAAGAAAGCAGAAATCTAAGATGTCAATGGGCAGGTTGCTCTGAACACCTGTGAGTGGTCAACAGGTATCCAAGTGAACTGGGCCCATTAAGAGATGTAGGAAACAGGACACTAATTTCACAGAATGTCTTGGAAAGTCTTGCAAGAAGAAACTGCTTCTCTTCCTACAGACAGACTTCTGTGGGCACAGAGCACTTCACTGTCCATGAGCTCCATGCTGGACTGACATCTAACACAACAGGAGTTGTAGTGAAGCAGGCTGCTTAAGAATTGCATCAAATCTGGTCAAAATTAATAGTTCTGAATTTATGACAGAGAATCAGTGATAGTAAACCAAATATAAGAGATATAATAAAATCAGAACATTCAACAAAAAAAACCCCAAATGTGATTTTAAGTGATCTCAGCTGCAACAACTAACACACACCAGCTGTTACAAGGTGAAAACTGAAAGTCTTGGGTAGACCAACAATTTGACCAGTTCTATTCAATTATGAACAGGGCTGCACCTAAGATGAGTGCCAGTAGATTGTGTGTTTATTTTAACCAAATAGTTACCTGAGTATAACTAGAGCTCTCTTTATCACTGCTACTTTGTTTTGAGCCCATATTGCTTGCTGAACATCCTTTGATTTTACCCTCTGATTTTTTCCCTCCTCCTACCTCATCTCATTGTGAAATGTCACAAAGAAGATCACTCTGACCAATGTGATATGAACATTGGGATCACTAAGTGTAATATGTTACCCATATTTGCACTTCAAAGCGCTGTGCTTTTGCAGTAACCCTGGGCCACCTTTTGTAAGATGAGTGATACAAATACCAGGATCTTTCCTCATACGCTGGCACAATACATCAGCTCCAGGTTTACTTCTGCTGGCTTATCCAGGTCCTAATTTACCTTATAGCACATGTCCATGCCCCTAAGACGAAGTGAAAGCAGCTGGAAGTCTATAGATTTCAGTGTCCTGTTGACATACAGCACTGTTTCAGACACATTTTTTCTGTTTCTTGGCTCAGGCTCCAATTTTTGCTTGTTTTCACAGTAGATTTCAAGAAGCTGAGATATCATTTCAATTGCTTTTATCTTATGATAGCTTGTTCAGCCCCCTTCACAATTAGACTTTGACATTTTTATGGCTCAAAGTGGCTGCATCATTTTTTTGTTTGGAATTTTTTTTAAAGTAGGTCATGTGAAACGTGACTGTGTTCCATCAAAACATCCAGAAGGCTTGATGTATTTGGCTCAGGTACAGACATTTGATACCAGTACTCTGCATGCCACTCAGCCATTACATCTTCTGGATGCCCCCTTCTCACCTTGTGCTTCAGAGACAGTTGGAGGGAAAAGGATTCTTCCTCAGAATAATTGGCAATTTATGAGAAGGGGCAACAGAGGAGCCAAGAACCAGGAACTCTAGATCTCCTCATCCATGACTGCTGCATGTCACAACCTGACATATCTCCCACCTGACAGACAATAGATACACCACTTTTCTCCTGACAGGCAAAGCACCAAGTGATGAAGCTACTGCCAATATACCCATTTTCTTCTCCTCTATCAGAAAAGAACAGCCTACTCACTTCTTTAAATCAAGTAGTAGTATGACTGATGCACATCTTAAAGCCCAGCCTCTGGCCAATTGGTGACCCATGAGAAAAGATGGTCTGTGATTAATTCTGTAAGATAGCTCATCAACTGTTGTATAAAATGCCCGAGAAGCAGCAGCACAAACCTTGAAAGCTATGGAACATGCTTCTGCAAGGCACACTCAGAACTTCAAAACACACATACTTGTTGGACTTAAAGGGCCAACAACAAAATTAAATGCCATAACACTGAACTACTTGACTCACAAACAATTAAAGCATTCTTTCATCACAAATTATATTCCATAGGGTTATTTTTCTCAGCCAGTATATACAACACAGAGAAGATGTTCACAAGAGTTGTATCAAACCCTTACATTTCTTTTCACCTAAGTTTTGGTCAGTTTAATTCCCTAAATGGTAGGGAGACCCTGGAAGTGAACTCAACTAGATCTGCCAAACTGATGTTGAAGACTTACTCTCTGGGGCAGCAGAGGTCTTAATATAATAAAAACTGGTATTGGATTCTATGGTTTTGGTTTTCTTAAAGATTACATATGGTAATTACTAACCTTACTATTTTGGAGGGGAAGCAAAGGTGCCTATGGATCACAAAGCCCTCACTTATTTCAGACCTACCTCTCCTCTTCTAGCCCTTTTGCAAAAGACTTACAATTGCACTCGTTTATTTAAATGCTGGTGTCATTCAGCTCCTGAATCAGTTTGGCAAGTCCTATATTTAAGAGGCACTAAATCTGTTGTGAATTTATAGCTAACTGATCATACTCTCAAATGGAACAGCACTCAAGATTTAGTACTAATAGGTACAGAACTTCGCCTTTGCTTCTAAATGCACAAACCATTTTTTCCTAACATGGTGGCCAACCCAATTCTTGAACTTGCAATTCTCAGTACCAGGAAGTCAGGGCAGAGGCTCCATGGAATAACAGTTCCAACATGTGCATAGACATGGGACCTCAACACCAGCACGCTGGCTTTGTCTTACAGCTGGTTTCAGTCCCAAAGGAAGCAAGACTGGAAGGAGTGTGTTCAAATCTGGTTACAAAAGATCTCGCAAACATGCCTGGCGTGATTCAGGGTTAAAAGGGTATCTATCCTGGATCCTAGAGTCTTTTTCAAGGAGGTTTCTCATTCTGTTTACTCTTAAGCAACATTTTTCAACAAGCAGAATAAAACAGCCTCAGGATCTAACCCTTAATACTCATTTAGTGCACACTGACACTCAACTGCAATTATTTTCCTTCACGAACTTGAGATAGAAAATGTTCTGTCTGCCAAGAACAGCCCAGCACAGCGATGCCTGTGCTTGCTTGATGCAGAATGATTTTCCACTGTAGATTCATTATGTCATTGAATTCAATCATGGCAATATCAACATTTTCACACATGTGGGAACTCATCTTGTAAATGCAAAGCTCATTTATTACAGTGATTTATTCAGAGACTGTAGTATGCTCATTTTCTATTGAAGTTCATAGTAAGCACAGATTCTGAACCAGGAAAAATGTGCAAATTTACCTGAAATCTGAAGTTTACAGCCAAAACTGTTTGTTGCTGGCAATTAGTGGGAGTTTTTCCTTTTCTTTCGTGTGTGTTGGTTTGTTGTTTTCTTTTTTTTTTTTTTTTTTTCCTAATGTCTTAAGAAATTAAAAATATAATGTAATAGGGGAAGCCTGGGAACTTTGTAGCAGAGTGACTTTTGATTGCTTATGCTGAACTCACTAACTACTCTGGTAAGACAGCAATTTAAAGAGAAGGACCATCTCCAAAGCTATACTGCAGGATGTATTAACACCTTTGAATGGTGCTTAGACCCTTGCACTAAAGCCACAAAGAAGAAGTGACCACATTCTCTCCCTGTGTAGCTGAATGAAACATATATTAGACATAAATCTTAACTTTTATAATGCTATGGAGTTGTTGCAGCATCATAATTAGAGCACATTTTTATTTTGTAATGTAATATTAGAATGCTTAGAAAATGCAAACCATTAATGTTTATGAAATGCTCACCCAGCTTATGCTGCTAAGCTGCAATTCTGAGCATGAAACAGATGAGGATTTTTGGTCAGATAATGACAAATCTGTGCAACAAGAGAAACTTAAAAGAAACCAACTCCAGTTTTGAGCACATATTTGTAAATTCTTTTCTTTAAAACATCAACAACTAATTATCTGGGTCAGCAGAAGAGGGAGCTACATTTTTATTAAGAAGTTTAATAACACAGCAGCTCCTTTCATAGATGTCGTAGCTATGGTTGGTACAAAAATAAATAATAATAATAAAATAACTTTTATTTTATTGAAATAGTAAGAGATGGTCTCCCTGGTGGTTGAAGAGAGAAAGCCAGTAAAATAACACTTTAGAGTTTCCTGGAAATGTGATGAATTTAAAGTTTCAAATAAAGCAAATGTACCAATTCAAATAAATTGATCTTTTTCACTACATTAAAATAGATATTAAAGATCTTATTCTCATGAGTTTTATACCTACACTATCATTGATATGACTGCAAAGAGATATTATAATATGGCTTAATTCTTCTACTTAAAAAAGAAATCAAACCCTATGTATATTTGAGTATTCTCTCAATTAAGCTTATGTTAAACACTGCAATCTCACTCTTATTTGTTAGAACAAAGTATTTGATTGCATTTTTCACTTACACATTAAAGCCATAGGACCAGGTTTCCTGCTCAGCAAAAGCTGAAGTAGCTGCATTGGCCTGAGCACAGATCAGGAATGACGAGGAGCACCCGGAGTAGGAAAGATGGGTTACTCAAAGCTGGTTTCACATACACCATGCAATACCTGTGTCCTGCTGCTTAAATACACAGAAGTGCTCACAGTGGAAGGGAGAAATCACAGCCGATAAACGTGTGTGCATCAGGGACACGGGAACGGGGAGCTAAGAGCACACCCTGGTTACACTGTGCAGCAAGAGAAGAGCGAACTACCCTCTCCCTACACAAGAAAATCACTGGGTATGAACATGCATTTCTAGTTCACATGCACATAGGGTTTGGGGAGGGAAAGAAGAATAAAGGCCTTCAAAGCCTAAAGCAAATACAAGCACTGACAGCAGCGACAAGAAAAATCCTTGTTGGCCCCATGACTGTAGAACAAAGATTTAACATGTGAAACACATCCAACCTAATAGCTGAGAAGTTAAACACCTGAAATTCCTAATCTATCCAGACATAGCCTTACTATTTTCAAGCAAATCTCAGACTTCTGAATGTCTGAAATGTACATGACTGCACTGGAAATAAAAAAAAAGACCCTAGAGGTGCCAGTATGGATCTTCAAGTTCTTGAAAACATAAAAAAAGAAAAGTTGTTTACCCTCCAAATTTGCACCAAGTACGAATAATGAGGCAAAACTACATATGGAAGTGTTAATATGACCCTGAAAATCATGTCCATCATCTCTCAGTGAATGAAATTCAACTCCACGCAGTCCAAGGATCTATGCGCAAGGGTCGTATTTTCTTGTAAACTCCAGCAGATGAGTAGGCACATCTGCAGAGGACTCAGCCAGTAAGTAAAGCATTTTCAGAACCTGCAGACCAGATCCACAGATTAGGGGATAAATGATGCCCAGTCACAATATCTGACCTCTACAGAAAAAACATGATTTTTTTTTCCTCTGTAGAGTATTCAACATGTGATCAACATATTAGCCAGGGCCAGATGATGTGGTTTGCAGCCATAGGCTAATACAAGTACAGGCACCCTGAGCTGTCTGTGTGCAAAACTCCCAGGTGCCCTGCGTGGGGCTATAGTCTGCCCACGCTCACCTCTGCCCGCTCCACGCTTTTGCTGCAGTATCTGGGATGCCTCCACCCCCCTTTCCAAGGGGCTGGTATGCCCAGATGCTGCACTGTCCACGTGCCCTACATACAACTCCAGCTTCAAGCTGGACTGGGGCATGTATGAGGTGGAGCACCTACGAGAAGAGCCCTTTTGCAAAGAGCTGCTGCAGAGAGCAGTGCGGGAACCAGCTGTATTGGTGTTACCAGGGACTTTCCATTATCTGAAGTGTTCCAACTCTGCTTTACCTCATAAAACAAAGCTGGCTATGTTGCTAACCCTCAGCATTGAAAAACCATAAAGCTGGAGTCACACACATAAATCACAACCAAAATGCCTTCTGGGTTTTGAGCCTTTAAAGTTCATGTTTTCAGGCTCTTCACCATAACCATAAGAACTAAAAACTCTCTTTCTACACAAAAATTGAGATACTTTCCTCACCATAGGAATCCACAAGCTAGAATTTTAATAATGAAAGACTGGAGGTGAACTCTTGAAGGCTGATGATTCTGTGCTGATTATGCACTGGTTTCTGGCAGTCTGTGGGAGAGAACGGGTGTGAAGCCCCTTGATGTTCTTTGGAGCACAAACCTGAGGTCCCCTTTACTCTGGGGTTTCTGCACACCACCAGAAGTATGACAGACTGAACTTGCACACCACATGACACCCAGCACAAGCCTGGAGGGCCTAGTCTGGAGGTCAGCCAAGCTTTGACACGGATCCCTCTATGAAGCATATCATGGTTATTTTGTCCACCCTACACTCATCTTGTTCTCATGCAATTGAGCAAAACCCTCCCACTAGACTTATTTTTCAAGTAGTTCTGTAATAGGAGCCTGTAAATTATCAAAAGGCCCAATTAGGAACTCATCTTTGTTGCACTGTGAAACCATCCATTCAGAAAGTCAAGAAAATCTTCCCACAACACATGAAGCTCTAACACTTTTAAGCAAATGGTCATCTTTATATATAATGGTCATATATAAATGGGTATGCATCTGGGTCATTCTATAAACAGAGCACGAGGAACACAGTGGAGCCAATGCCTTATTGTCTATGGGGTACTTTCAGGCAAATATTTCAGCTGCAGATGGTAAATACAGCTTCAAAGCATAATGCTATCTAACTGTGAAATAGCTGAGTCAGGTGCATTTACTGGAGTGTGGTGAGCCAAACACTAATTACATTGAGGTTGCTCCAAGATTAGCGCTACATCTGACATATTTTAAAAGAAGGCTTCAACCAGGGCCAAAGGAATCTGATGAACTTCCATGAGCTTCATCCACAGGCATTTTATTGTGGCTAAAGAAGAAAGTTGCAAGAGATATAGAGCATGTTAGCAGATCTGCTTCTCATTTCTGAGAATCAGCATGAAGTTTTCCTGGAGCTCTGACTAAGAGCCTGTAAAGTTTAGTCACTCGCAGGTGTTTTGCTGCCATCTGTCAACAGCTGATTATTGCAAACCTGTTTACTCAATCTAGTGCTGTGAGAGAACTCGCTATCTGTGCTCCATCTCTTTATACAGCTCCTGAGCATCTTCCCCCAGAACCAAACCACCCCAGGGCTTTGGAAAATTGTAATCCACATCCCTAGATGAGCTTCACAGCTGGCCCCTAAATCTATGAAGTTCCCAAACTTGAATTCTGGCTCAGAGTCCTGAATTTGGAGACTTAATTATAGCACTGTCATTCAGAGGAAAGTCTTCACAGGCTGGGGTATTGCCATTACTTGCCAGATGTATCCACACCCTGGTACTGATTACATGCATTACTGACCTCAGCTGAACCATGAGAACAATAAGGCTAGCCCTGGTCAGGAATCTTCCTGGCAAAACCTGGTTTCACTAGAAGAAGTCGATGAGCCTCTAAGGTAGTTCACAGACACTTGCTGCACACACTGAGCTCCAGACAAATCATCATCAGGCTCTGGCTGCACCAGCTCAGCAGGACCCTCCCTGCCTGCCAGCTCTCAGTGGATGACCAAGAAGCTTGAGTGACCAAGATCCATCAGCCTATGGAAGAAGCCAGGTCAGGCTCAATATAGAAGCTAATTTCTGCCTGAATTAGAAGAGAAC
The DNA here is from genome assembly GCA_024611195.1 of Ceyx melanurus. Classification (NCBI taxonomy): domain Eukaryota; kingdom Metazoa; phylum Chordata; class Aves; order Coraciiformes; family Alcedinidae; genus Ceyx; species Ceyx melanurus. The sequence goes on along the minus strand of JANHGL010003350.1, from coordinate 32,030 downwards.
TTCAGCACATGCCAATGAGCTTTGGAGAATACAGGAGCAGGTCCAGAGCTGTAGGGTTTCCAGCAGAATGAAGGGCTGTGCATGGCCTCCTGCTGCCATGGACAGACTTGGACGCTAGATGTTTTTCCTTATACTTGTAGACACAGAACACCTGAAAAATCTTTCCCCAGCAGAGTGCTAAACTAGCCAGACAGATGCAGCCTACTGTGTCTGACCAGCACCACTAGATCTTTCTAATGTGAGCAGGATTTTATTAAATACATATTTATAAGTTTCTATTTCTAAATATTTAGAAATGTAAGTTGTTGTACAGGAGCACCTCTAACTACTAATAGTATCTGTTTATCCACAACCTTCAAACAGGGTGTTCAGCCTTTTACTCCTAAGTACAGGTAACACAGGATTTGTTTCAATCTGATTGTCTCTTCAGGCAGAGAAATTATAATCTCATTCAGCAAGCATTTTGCAGAGTGAATGTGGAGATACACTGGCCATCAGGCCTGTCAGAAGACATACATGCTAAACCTAGAAGTTCCCAGGTTTTTGGTCTCTCTGCCTCCCTGGATCACCCTCCTCATCAACAGGATTAGAGTAAGTTAGCCATGAAGGAACAAAAAGCAGGAAAATGCTTGACATCAAATCATCCCAGTGTTAGAAACCAAGGTTCAGCATCGCTGCACCTTCCCATACAGCATTATCCCATCAGGAATACTTTCATTTGATTAGACTGATCCATTGGCTCCTAGTCCATATTACTTAACCCTCAAACCATTATGCCCTATTTAAAATAATTGGTAATGACAGTTTCGGGTTTAATATTTAATACAGTGGTTAAATGTAGTTGTACTGTTTGTGGTTATAGTTTCCATTGACTAATAAGAGAGTTGAGAGCAAAATGCTTTTTTTCTTCAGCTGTTACATTAGCAAAAAGCTTAACATCATGTTACTCATAATAGCCTTAAACATTTTCATAGAAATAGCTCCCAAAGCCAAGTCAAATATTACGTTGATTTGTGGTTTACTTGTTTTCCTTTTTATTACTGGAGCACTGTCTTTTTAGCAGCTTTAAGCAATGCTGCAAGGTGGATGGACAGGCTGAAAGGCATTTCTTTGCATGTCACACCAACTTTCTAACACCCCTTCATGGAGCACCTTGTGCATAGGTACCTCCTGCCTGTGCAGTTGCAGGGGCAGGGTGCAGAGTCCTCTGACTCCCCATTCCCACAGTAGCTCCTCTTGCCCTCAGTCGCACCAGCACCACCTTTTGTGAGGCTTCGCTGGGTGACAGTGACCTGGGCTGGGTTAGAAAAATCTGTGAGAAAAAGGAGGTGTGACCTTCCTTACCCAAAGCTGCCATATTGTGACAGTATCACCTCAGAGGAGAAGCCTTCTGCACCATGGAAGAGGAAGGTTGTGGAAGAGCAGGGCTTAAGGAGCTGTGAGATATCTTAAAGTAATGACAAGCATATGAAGGTTTGTCCTGCAAGGGCTCACCCACCTGTACAAATTTTGGGTCAGGTTACCTGGTGTCTCGCCAGTAGCTTCAAAAGAGCTTTATTTATTTACTCTAGCCAAGAATTTGGCATTCTATTTTTTAATCTGCCCACATCTTTCACCTCCTTCTCTAGTGCTTGTTCTCCCAGGGCTTTTTTTTGCCATTAACACTCCCAGTTCTGGATGATTATTACATTAACAGGGATTCCAGCTGAGGGTGGGGCTCACTCCCAGCAAATTAGTCAGTGTGGATCTCCACTCCCCCATGGCTTGGTTCCCACCAGTATCTGAGCGGGCTTGTACATACTGCAACCAGTGTTGTGATTTACTGGAAAGAGCCCCCTCATGTGTCATTCATAAACTGAGCAGATGAGACAGAACTGACACCCAAGTACCTGAATTACAGAAGGAAAACTGACAGTCACCAAACACATTCTGTATTTTACCAATGCCAGATGAAACTTCAGTAAATCTCTCCTGCTTGTTCCTATGAGCCGAGCTTTTGTGTAGTATTAACTTGAGCGCATAAGCCCCTAAAGACTGTAGATACAATTCAGATGCACAGTACAAGGACCAGAACTTTCACAGAGCTGAGTACCTCCCCAGATGTGCTAACTACCCTTCTCCATAATTTTATTTGAGACCTATAAAGTGATCAGCCTCAGACTCTGAATTCTTCTTGGAAAATAATTTGCCAGCACCAACAAATGAGTATTGGAATTTGATCTTACAAAGTCTTCAAGACTCTGAGACAGGGATGATTTGAGAAGGCTCACAGAAGCCTGCACCTTTCCAGAGGCAAGACTCCTAATTTCCCAGATCACTTTTGAGCTCAGCCTCAATTATATTGACAAATCACTTGTACTACTTACAACTCAACAGTCCCTTATCCAACCCCTACTATAAGAACATATTCAAATGAACTTCCTGAACTAGATGGTCAAGACGTTAGAATCATAGATCCCAAGGTGGAAGAGGAAAGTGATCTTCTATCACTGAAACGTCTGAGGCTGCACATTATAAAAGAAAGATCAATTTTCCAAAAAGAGAAATAAGATTGTTGGGTGGACCTGATGCTTAAAATGGACCTGGTATTGTTTTTGAACTTATTTAGAAGCATGATGGTGAAACACAGCTTTGTTTCCATTTATAACATCCAAAATGACAACCTGAATTTAGGACTTGACAAGTGCCAGGCTAACCTAATTGGTAACAGAAGATCCATATTTTGAGCTGAAACATAGGTACAATGCAGGCAGCAGTCAGGCAACCTGCCACAGCTGACCTCAAAGCTGGCTGGAGAAAATAAAGATGGAGAAATACCTTAACAGGTCCACTTGACATTCATTTGGGTCATGATTCTCCATGCCTGCACCTAACCAGTGATGCCCACAGTCTCACATTAGGGTAGCATTTTAGGTTTATTCTGCTCTGGTATCAAACAATGAACAGCCCTATTTAAGAGTTCCCAAGAAGGAAAATAAGATACATTTGAGACTATTCTTTCAGTATCAAACATACCTATTGTAGATTAAGATAATTTAATCAGTTCCAAGTAGATTTCTTCCCAATTCCTTCTAGTTGGACATAGAACTTCACAATTCAATTGCAGATATTGAAAAGGGTAACGTAAGAAGCCACCAGCATTTCTCATTCAGAAGCATTCAGAGAGCAGCTGCAGTTAATTCTCTGGATTTTGCTGAATATGGAGAATTCTCACTGTTAACTTGATGTGTGTCACCACCAAGGAAGCCTGGTGAGAGTCTAAGGCTGCTCACCCCTATAGCAGGAGCCTGGGCCTTTGGCAAGCCCTGTTGCTGATGCTTCCTGGGTGTTACCTGTGATAACACAAGCATGGCAGTGGGGGCAGGAGCAGCAGGGGCACCAGCTCCTCTTCAGGCAGGCCCAGGTCCTCAGTGTTTGCTGGGGAGCTTCTGAAAGCTGTATGCAGTTAGTGACTTACTGCTAAAGAATTCCCCCAAGAAAAAGCCATGGAAAATAGATCCAGTCAGGAACTGAAATAATTAATATATATTATTATAGCTTTCATTTTTACCTATTCATAGAGGGAAATGCACCTTGTGCACCATACAAATCCAATTTAAGCTTTGAGAATAGGTTCTAAGTAGGACTTAAGTAGTACAGAGGCTGTTAGGCTGACCCCCTGCACTGGGGTTAATTTCATCCAAAAGCTTTTCCAAGAGATAAGGAAACAATCTTTCATGTACAAAGTGCTTGAGGAAACCAAGAAACAGTAAAAGAATCTGCCTGCTTTGAAAGCTTTGTATCTCACCTCTGCACTCAATAGAGAGATGTGTTGTGTTGACGTACTGTAGATTATACCTTGGCCAAACGGTGAAGTTAAAAGGAAACAGGATCCCTTGACACTGTTTTAGACAACTCGTAATACGGCACTATCATTAAATGAGCTTTACAAAAGGCTTCTATTTACATGTCTGCAGAAAATAGATCGGAGCACAGGATGCTGATTGCAGTGTAAACGTTAATGGAGGGATGGGACGGCACTCACCGGGGGGGGCGGACAAAAAAGAGGAGAAAAGGTCTGTCCAGAGCAGCCCCGACCCCAACGCAGGCTGACTGTGCTCAGAGCAGCCCTTCTTGTCCAACAGCCCCGCCACACCACAGGCACAGAGGGCAAGGTCAGCATTGGCTGGATCTTGCTGGCAGTTCAGAAAATGGCAGTGAAAAAGCAGCTTGGTGCTGAAACAGCAAGAGACTGCTGGCTGCTTCCAGAAAAGGTCTCTAGGATTGGCAGCCAGAAGTTAAAAGAGATGTGAATCCACATCAGTTTTGATTTTGGAGTGGTTTGGAATAGTGGAGAAGGAAATACCTATTTTAAACACTTCTCTGGATAAAAAAGAAGAAAAGACCTTTTATCAGGACACAGATGACTTCAGGTACATATTAATTGCCTTCAAGTTCAATAACAAAAACTGCAAAAGTAGCGAAGAACTCAGAATAGTATT
>JANHGL010003350.1:0-27449 GCA_024611195.1 Ceyx melanurus | reverse complement strand
GACTTCAGGTACATATTAATTGCCTTCAAGTTCAATAACAAAAACTGCAAAAGTAGCGAAGAACTCAGAATAGTATTGGTAACCAGAATACAACCAGGAAGGATCAAGACACCACGCTTAGGTTTTTTGTAGACCAGGGTTATTTTGGGAAGTGCCATGTCCTTATTTTCTCTTGCTTCTGAAAACATTTCCAACAAGTCTGTGGACAAAGACCCTTGCAGAGGTGAAAGCTATTTGTGACTGCACTGCTTACAACCGACTGGTTTTACCCACACACTTGAATAGCCCTAAAATGACCTCCATTCATGACAAATCTAGGGTTGAATCGAAAGTGGAGCCTTTGAGGAGAAAGCTCTGATCTTCCAGAAAGAGCAAGTACCCACCTACAACCACAATACCTCTTGCCCCCTATTTATTATATGGAAGTTTGCAATGCTGGGGTTTGTACTTCACCCAGGATTTACTAGAATTTGACCCATTTGCAAGTGTAGACATTTCTCTGGGAGGTCAAATTCAATGTTTTATTCTGTCAAGTAGCTACTACGCCCCAGCTCTGCAACGACCTTCTGTGAACAGCTTTCCTCAGAGGAGCACTTCCCTGCAAGGCCTTTGCATCATAGATGTGCTGTGTCACACACTCTCCAGTATCATGTGTGGCCACACATTGTCATTAACCACCCTTTAGTAGGTAATAGGGTGAAACATGTCAGTGAACCATAAACCCAGACTGATTTAGAAGATAAATTGTAATGGCCCAGAAGTAGCTGTTACAGTCTTTCCTGTCAATACTTCACCTTTAAAAAAATTCCCTAAATACTTACTAATACTATCAGATATAATGGCTGTCAATAACATTTTACATCCTGTCACCTCTGGTACGCTCCTGGGAGCAATGCTGCTCTTTGCTTTTTCATATTAACCCTTCCTCACCATCTGACCCATCTCTTGCTGAACTTTAAGGCGAGGATAAGACACAGGAGGCCGAAACTCTGGGTGCAGCTGCATGATGAATCGGGTCCAGTGGCAGAGCCGGTGTCAGTCGCTTCTGCTCCAACCCCGACGCGGGTGATTTCCAAGAGGCATCGTTTTGGCGATGCAGGGTGTGGCATGGCCACGTTGATGGCAACGAGCCATGAAACTAGGGTGGGAATGAACAGGAAGGAGCAGCCCGAAGGAGCAGAGACACCCTAATGGCAGCTTCTTGGCCCAGTAGCACGTGTTTACACTGATGCACCTGCAGAAAGCCAGCAGCAAGCTGGAGCGTAGGCTCTGCTTTGCTTGGACCCATCTCTCAGCTAAGCTTTGTGCTTTAGGTAGCAGAGCAGCAGTGCTGCCACGCGCTAGAGCCTGCTTGGCACCTTGACAGCTGGCTGATCCGAGCACGTACGCAACTCAGCGTGCATTACCACCCCTGAAGATGACTGTTGGTTAGGAGGGCGAATGAGTGGCACATACTGCGATTACACAAAACAGGGATCATGATAATTACTGGATAGCTTCAAGAGCGAGGCAGGAGGAATCATTTTTCACATCGCAAGTATTAACTGTCAGTGTTAATTATCAGTATTTATGGCTGCCACTTCTGAGATTAGCCAAGCAAGCACGGCGTGATGAAGTAGGGCACCGCTGCCGGAAGTGGAATTGCACTCCTTGGGGCAATGGTGGAGCCACAAGATAATCCCAAGTGTCTTTCAGGTGTCATCCACCTCCTCTGCCTCTCTGGCAAAGCAACATGTTGCAGTTTTATATGTCAACAGCACCAAGCAGACAATATCCTGGCTAAGACATCTGCAATTTTTAGACTTCGCTCAAGCATGGCAAATTCTCCACAGTTCTCCAAAGAAAGGGATGATCCTATGTCCATGAAAAAAAGTGAACCTATATATAAATATACCACATACAAAAGAAATCACATGTCTAATCCTTCTGTTGGGAGTAAACATCTGGAATTCTGCAGTGTTTAAGAGCCTAGAGCTAATGCAGCCATAGATGGGTAAAGACCTCTTCCTTATTAGTGCAGCCATTTCAAACTCATCCAGAGGCAGACCATCTGTGTGGGAGGGCACAGCAGGAACAAAATCACACTCGTGCCTGGGGCTGCCTGGATACAAAACAATGCTTGCATTGCAAAAGCAATGCTGACAGAAACATCACCCTTTACCACGGCCATTTCTAAAGGAAGCATTAATCTAAGTCAGAAGCCAGCAATTCCAAAACCTTGCAAGTACCAATGAGGCAAGTTAAAGGAAGATGTGGAAGGTGACTTGTTGCATACTGGAAGTAGGAAACACCAAAGTGTTTTGGGGCAAGGTGGAGAGGGTAGTTTTAGCTATGGACAGGAGCTGCTCCTGAGGGGCTGCACCCCCAGCGATGGGCACTCTTGGATGCCACCTATTGGTATTTTATCTGCTCACCTGCCTATGAACTTGAGCTGGTCTCCAGGAGCACTCCCTCAGTACCAAGTCCATGGGAAGGAGCTTTCTGACTCACTAATCTGTACTCACACCACTGGAGATGGAATTGTGTACAACTAATTGTATTCACATGCATGTTTACAGATCAAAGCCTATGTGCACTCTTTCTCCAGACTAAGTCTACAAGACCAGACTCTCAGGCCTTCTCTGAACCATGCAGGTGTCCACCTGCAATGCCAAAGCTCACAGCTGAGGCCCTGAGGGTGCTTGTCTCCGGGCCACTCAAGAGTTCAGAAGCGGTCATGCTGCACTGTGCACAGTTCTTGCAAAAAGGAAGATGAAAGGATAGTGCCAAGAACTACCATCCCCAAAATATAATTCAACAATAAAGTTTTTTTTAAATGCCACAGGTAAATGCTGTCTTTTCTATTTCATCTTCCTTACATATGTAAAGTAACAGCAGAATTACAGGTAGTCCCATCTCTGCAGCAAATGCCCAACAGCAGTTACAGCTCTGTAATAAAGTTCAGACATACTGAGCTACCGCCACAAGATGACTGTTGTTTCAGGAGATCGTTTCAACTCCTGTTTTTGAAATGGGAGCATTTTGAATTATATTTTAAGATATCTGCATCATCCTGGCAAAGGAGAGTTTGTAGGCAGAGGCTCCATCTTTCATTACATGACCTGGCATAACCTAGAAAACTTCAGGCCACTACGGGGATCTTGGTAGAGCAACAGAAGAGCAACGTCTATGGACTAGAATAGTACAAGGCTATTAATTTGCACCACATCTGTTAGAATATGATGAAATTACACCTCTTCCAGTGTAGGCAGTGCTAACTATTAGTTTGAAAGATGCCTGCTACAGCATCACCAGCTAAGCTTGCAATATAACAAAGCAAGTTCAGATGACGATTCCTTCCTAATCTAGATCTGAAAATTCTGTTACTTTAATGAGGGAATCAATAATTTCCTATCCCGAGACTTCTATTTTTTCTTATAAATCTTAAAAATTATGAATGTTGCATGAATCAGACCCCTGAAAATTCACTGTCTCAATTAGGGTTTCAGTATCTTCTTGAATAAAGGCACTGCTGGAATTGAGGATGCACTTCCAAGAGTTAAATAAAGCAGGGCAAATTATCACTAGAATGTTAACCAGAGCTCCCCAGGGCAAGATAAATCAACAGTAAATACAACCTCACTAGGAAAGTGTGTGTCATTTTCAGTTCAGCATGTGGGAGAACACATTGCTCTGTTATGTCAGAATTGTAACAAGATCATGCCATGTAGTAGAAATAGCAGTAGGTGAAGTTTCCTCCATGAACCCAAGAAGTGATGCAATAGCAGTTTGTATGGATATAATTGTATATTTTGCTAGAATCAAAAATAAAGGTTTTAATGTATTATTAAATTCCTTGCTTGGAGGCAGGCATTTGCACACCTACAATTATTTTAATTGCATGTTCCAGATTTTTTTTGTTTTTCAGAATTTTATGACAGAAGTTGAAGTTAAAATGAATATCTCAGAACATACTTTCCTGAGTTTCAGTAATAAGTTTTTCTCTTTGGGTAACGGAGCGGTTTGTTCACTGTGTTACATTTTTAGTTTTATGGAAAGGTTTTGGAAAAAAATTGTGCCAAACAAAACGTGTGGTAAGCAGCATGAAAACTACTGTAAATTAAATAAGTCTGGAGACTAGAAAAGAACAACTTTGGAAGCTGAAGGATACACTTCAGTACAGGAAGAGCTGACAGTGGATTCCTTGAGCTCTTGGGAAGTTGTGCCTCTTAGAGGCAGGGGGAAACAAGCTTTCTTTAGAAGTCCATTTGTCATATTTGTAGGTGAACTGCATCTTAGGGAAGATAGTGGATCACAGTTCTGTTTGACAGCATGACTGGTGAGACCTCACCTGGACTACTGTGTCCAGTTCTGGGCTCCCAGTTCAAGAGAGACAGGGATTTGCTCAAGAGAGTCCAATGGAGGGCTACAAGGATGATTAAGGGACCGGAACACATGCCTTATGAGGACACCTGGGGCTCTTTAGTCTGGAGAAGACTGAGAGGGGACTTGATAGATGTTTATAAATATATGAGGGCGAAGTGTCAAGAGGAAAGTGACAGCCTCTTCTCACTTGTGCCCTGTGATAGGACAAGGGGGAATGGTTACAAGCTAGAACACTAGAGGTTCTGCCTTAACATAAGGAAGAACTTCTTTACAGTAAGGGTCACAGAGCACTGGAACGGGCTTCCCAGGGGGGTTGTGGAGGCTCCTTCTCTGGAGATTTTCAAGACTCACCTGGATGTGTTTCTCTGTGACCTGTGTTAGATTATACTTAGATTATGATCCTGCCTGGCAGTTGGGGTTGAACTCTATGATCTCCAAGGTCCCTTTCAACCCCTAATACTCTGTGATATTGTGACTGAGAAATTTCACAAAGTATAAAACAACACTGGGAAATGATGCTCGTGGTTAACCTGCAAGCAGGAGATTGGCTATATGAACATGGTACCTCCTCATGGCAGGCTAATGCACAGGCTTGCAGCATGTTCCTGCTCTGCAGTAACTTTCCACATATATTCCCAGTCAGCAGGATGTCATTTGGTGCGCTGTCACAGCATGATGGTCATAGGAAGGACAACACCCTCTTGCTCACCACAGTGTTCTGTGTGATTACCACAGAGCATCTGACACATTGCACACATCCTACTTGAGCTCCAGGGGAGGTCTGGTGGAGCCTTTTATTATGACTAGGCCTCAGTTCCTGATTCTGCCACTGAATTCTTCCATGATCTGGAAAAAAAAATAGTGCCCCCAGCCTGCTGCTGTATCTCCCAGATGCAGATCAACAGATAATGTCTTCCATCTCCACCTCTGTGAATCACAAGGACTACCAAGACCAGTACCAGCATCATTTCCCTGATGCCAGTGGTGTTTCTCCTGATTTATAGCAAACTAAGCAGAATGGGAATTGGGTCAGAGCTCTGGTGGGTCACAGACATTGCCATTTACCACCTCTTCCCACCGGGGCAGGAGCCTGGATAGCAAGTGCTCATAACCTCATAGCAAGGGCACCTCCTCTAAGAAGTATTCATATATACACAAATCTTGACTTTCATTAAGCTTAATGCATTTGCAGCCAAATGAATTTGATAGAAAGCCTTTGCCAGGCAGTATTTAAGCTCATCAAGACCACTAATCAATGGTTGGTAGTTAAATGCATTCTTAACTTTTTATGTGAGTTGTCCTTGTGCCATGTGCTGTGATGTCTTTATAACAGGATCATTAGGGAAAATCACAAAGATTAATAAAAATATAAGGTGAATTGGACACAAGGGGTTCCATTAAATAGAGCAGGATTACAGACAAACGAGGCTCTGCGGTATTTTAAGCTGTAATATTTTAAGTGGGTTTTTGCTATGCTCTATTGTTTGTTGGCCTTTTTCTTAGTTCTTCCTTTTACAGTTGTACTGCGCTCATGTAAAATAGGCTAGTCCCAGGGCAAGCCTAGAGTTGAGAGAAGAAAAAAAGCTCATGTTCCCTAACTGTCATGTTTCTATTCTCCCTCCTGGAAAGAATATGAAACTAGGACTTAAAATAAAAGCCAGAAATTCTAAACAACCCCTTTGAATGTTTCTATCCAAAGGCAAAATTTACAGCTGAAAATTCCATTGATCCATCAATATGTTTTTTAGAGAGGAGCAGGAGAGGAGACTACATTTATTTTAGGAGGATTAGGTCTATTTAAAAACAACCTATTGGGCTCCAGGCTGAGCTCCACATGCTCACTCTGCCCACTACAGGGTGTCACGAGCCAGCCGCCTTCCAGCAGCAATCCTGGTCGCCAGAGCCTTTGGGGTTGGGCTGGACCAAGCCACTGCCTCTCCCTGAACCTCAGTTCCTCAGCCTAGATGGGGAACTATGGTTTTGTCTTCTGCCTTTTATCTTTATTCAAAATTCTACAACATATTATGTCTCTTGCCACATATTATCCACAACATCTAATACTGTGAGGCCAAAACTAGTCTGGAACCTGTAAATATCCATATAAGTATAACACCAATAACTTACCATAAAAAGCCAAGTGATAAGGAGAGTCTGAGTGTCTAGGAGTGATATGCAACTTGGTATAATAAACTTCATAGTTTTCATTTTCTCTATTTTTCACAGAAAATCCTCTACACCAACTCTTTGTTTTAGTGAAGTCTTAGCTAGTCTGTTCTAGTTATGCTGACCTGGGAACAAGCTTCAGCAGTTTTTAAGGCACCCAATATTAACACGAAAGTCTGTAATCACATCTTCACAGCTGTTAGAGCCCACAGTGTCACTGGGAGTTTGCATGGCTAAAACAGAATTTGCTGTATAATCCATGTGCTGTGCTGTTCATGCATGGTAATTATGTATAACAAAATCCATAAGGAAGGAAGGAAGCAGCTACATATAGCCTGCTTTTAAAACCTAAGGGAAAGACTTATTTTTACTATCCAAAGAAACCAGCTTAAAAGAAAATAATTTCATCCTTTCTTGATGATGAACAACCACGAAACCATAAGTAGCCCCAAATCAATGCACTTTCTGAGCATCTTTGCTATTTCAGATGCTCTTACGGGCAGCATATACAAAGTCCAGTGTTAAGAGTTATTTTCTCTAAAGAGCAAATCTTTGACAAACACTCGTAACACATCTGACAGGCTCTCATGCTGGCAAGAAGATAGTAGAGAAGTCAGAGCAGAGAAGGACCTCCATTTCTAGCTACCAGCATTCTCCCACTGCTGCTCATCCACTCCTGAGAAATCTGTAGACCACAGATCTTGTTCCCATGCAGAGACAGATACATGACCAGCTTTCCAATTCAACATAACTTATGAAATACTTCTCCATGGAAAATTTATGCCAAACAAAACTGTCACTTAAATTTCCTACCCCATTGCCCCCGCCTTTACAGTATTTAATGGGAGTTGTAATTTGGGTGCCTAATTTAGTTGTGTGGTCAGCACCTCTTGCAATGTATTACTTCTGAGACATTAAAAGCTGTGAAAAACATGTCCTGCCATAGCAGAGGCAACCTGAGCAGAGCCCCTAGCATACAGAAGACAATGGATGTAAGAAATAATTGAAGCAAAGTTTCTACTAAGTACCAAGAGTGGGCTTATAATTAAAATATAACTGAGAAGAAATGTGAGGTTCTGGGTCACAAGTTGGTGCTCCTAGCCTCAAAAAGCAAAACCTGACAAACCCCATAAAAACACCACCAAACAAACAAACAAACAAAGTCACAAAAGACACCCCAAAACCCTGCCCAAAACCCAAATCAGATTTCAGTAGAAAAGAGTCACAAACATTTTTTTGATATCATTACCAATCTAGTTGAATGTCAGAAAAAAATAATTTTGGCAGTCAAATTTGGATCAGCTTCACCACAAATAACCTATGACTAAATGTAAGCCTGACGCAGGGAAATTCAGATGGAACTGAGTTATTTTCAGGCTCCAGAATAACTTGCTCATCCTCCTATCTCAGTTGCATTTACTACTCTGCTTCCAAGTGCCTTAGCTGCCCCCTAAATGCTACCGTCTTTTAGAGGGGGTGCGGTGAGGGGCGAGGAGCAGAAAGAGCCATCGGCAGTGAAGTGGAGCATTCAGCAGGCAACGGCCCGGTGCTCCTGCTCCGCAGGCTGCTCTTGGGACTCTGGCATTGCCCAACAGGAATATTTCTGCTTTGTTTGACACAGTGAAAAAACATCAGTTGACACTGTAATGTTAAGAGTGGTGGATGCAAGTATGACCGATAAACAAACACGTCTTTGTTTTAATAGTGGGGAGTGACTTATCATAGTTAATTATAGGAATTTACAGCTATTTATGTGAACTCAAGAAAGCAGAAAACATTCATTTGTTGGTAGTGTAACTGCTGGGTGGAGGCAGCCCAGATGCATGGAGATGAATGCTAGACTGTATCTTGTTTGTCTTGTTATGCACAACTTTACTATGTAAATTTGAACTTCAGTGAGTAGGTACTTGGCACATTAGAATGTATAATTACAAACACACAAAAAAACCCATGGAAAGTGACATTTAAACATTGTTTCTTTGTCACATATCAGTTAAATATAGAAAAAAAAAATCATATTTACTTTAATCCGCAGTAGACACTTGGTCTCGCACCTGCTGCTCACACGCAAAATATGTCATTATCACTCAGCGTCCGTCCTCTTACACAGAGAAAACAAAGTCACTTTGGTTCAGTTTTGTCTCACTTCAAGCCTCAGAGGAGCTGCACTTACCAAGGAATGTTAAGCAGAAAACAAAACCAAAACAGCGCAACATCAACTACAGTTCATTTGCAGGGGGCGGGGGGAGATGTTGCTCTTGTGTGTATTCGATAATTATCTCCAAACAATTGTGATATGATGGCATGAACTCCAGAAACACTTTTTTCCACCCTTTTCAAAGGCTGTGCGATGCCACCGATACAGCGCTGTCATCATTAGCAGGCACTGCACCGCTGCGGAGTGCCCGGCCAAGGGAGCGGAGCTGGCAGGGCTGAGGGCAATACACTGCACGCGGCTGTCAGATAATGCTGCCTATGGCCTACATATTTCTAATGGACAGGAATTATTGTGAACAATTATTTAAAATACGTAAACCACCGGTTTCTAATGAACACCAGAACTTTTGCTAGGAAGGACCTAAAAGCATTCCTGGCTCTCTAAAGACAAGTTTCAGCTAGCAATCATCTAGATCTAAAACCCTTAGATACATCAATAATTCTCCAGTACTGCAGCAGCTGCCTGCATCACACACATCAATGAATTTATCTTTGGAAGACTTCGTGGAAGAAGGGAAATTGATCTTTTTACAGAGGGAGGCCAGAGCAGAGAGACATTAAGGAAGTAAAGTAGTAGATTGTCTGAAGCAGCACAAGTGCAGAGCTCCCTGAGCTAGCGCTGACCTAACCTCATCCTCTGTATGGCACGGTGACGTGCAGCAGTGACAGCTCATGCTCACAGACATGAGGTTGGCTGTGCTCAGCCTGGGCTATTTTTCAACTCAGACTTTCAACAGGTCTTGTTGGAAGAGGACTAGATGCTGAGAAGCAGTGCTGGAGCCATCTCCATCCTCACTATGGCTGTGGACACACCCTCTGTGACTTGCCCAGGATTACACCCAAGGACGCTGAACAAGGAAAAGAGCTGAACCAGAATTTGTAGGGAAGTTCTGGGTCACCTCTGAGTCACCTCACATTGGACCAGCTCTTTGAAGGTTTCCTTTCTTTTAAGTAAGCCCAGGGATTAAAGGGCTACAAGGACCCAGGATTTAGCATCTTGCAATCTAACATAATTTTTATATGAACTTTTAAATAATACTTCTTCCAAACTCAGTTTTTTCCTGACAAGTACCTAATACATAAAATCAAACAGCTGAACAAGTTTTACACATTATGCCACAGGCCACGGGACATATCTATAGATTCCAAAAACTATCCACGCAGGATGCAGCCATCTCCGGGGCGGAACTAGCGAACGGTGCAACTGTCGCATAGCAACAGTCTTGAGAAGCAAAATCCTGTGTTTAGTCAAAACTACAGCAGGGGATTTATTGAGTACTACATTAGTGCTGAGGAATCACACAAGCCAATCAACAACCCATGGCTGCCTGAACCTTTTTCTCATCCTCTTTTTTTAAAGAACCAAAGTCACAGAGCTTATTTTTTTCCACAAATAGTCCTCGCCTAATGATATCCTGCCATGTGTTCCTGTTAAAAAAAACCCTTTCAGTCATTTATATATTACACCTCAAACCTGCACATCATGCATTTCAGAAGGAAAAGAAAGAAGTATCTTCTGGGCTACATACATTCCCACATTTTTGATCCACTATTTGTTTTGCAGCTATAATAATTGTTTGTATTTAAGAGATCAATGGAAGTTCTAAACATATTCCTGTGACATCCGGCACACAGCTTGCATTCAGACACAGTGAAAATAACCACCCCGTGCATGGGTGTCTGAACAGGTAATGCAAACACCCAAAGCGTAACAGGCCTGAGGAGATACCACAAGGAATACCAATTCAGACTTAAATGTCATATGGCATCATTACACCACGCGTAACAAAAATAAGGGAGCGGAATGGAAAGGTTGCAGAACTGCTTGTAAACAACACTACCAGGTGGGATGTTGATGCAGCTTTCTGAAATGGCAAGTGAAGCAAACTGTGTAACCCACAATTAATGTGTCTAAAACCAGCTCCCCTCTCTGACAAAAAAAAAATATCAACCACAGGGAAAGAGAATAGGTAAGTAAAGAGCAGAAAGAGGAGAAATTATAAATATTCTTAGAGATTTTATAGTTAGACATATTATAAACCACCAAAGACATTTGCAAAGACATTCTACAGTAGCAGCGTGCATCACACAGGGTGCTTAAATAGTTGTGCTGCTTTTCATTTGTCCATGTGCTGCATTTTCCATCCATTAATTCCTTTCAAACCATTCTTATGCACACCTCCTACTTCAACAAACCTTTACCAAACTCTGTTTCTCAAGTCACACTTTAATTGTGAAAAACAAAAAGATCCCGTCTGATCTTTCTAGATCTTTCCCTTATAAAAATAATATGTACTCCAAAAGGCTTTTTTACTGGTCTGATTAGGGTTTTGCTTTCTCTGCTTCTTTCCCAGGGCAAAAATTATAATTCATCTTGGTACTACTGAGCTCCTCTTTAGCAAGTGCTAAACAACGAGAAATACAGTGGCTACTGGCTAAACTTCAAAAGCCTGGAGTGTAGTCCCAGCATGGAGGCTGCACATACACGTTAGAGAGAGCTGGATGCATTATACATTTGTCTGACTTGCATATTCACAGTGGAGGAAATCAGGTTGATTGGTTCTGGGTCTTTTGTGAGATCTGACAGATCCTGACCCACATTTGTCATCCTAGTCATTTTATTCCAACCATAAAGGCGACTTTATTTCTACTCCTTACCTGCTCACTGGGAGGCAGGAGACTGGTTTATTAGGAAAAGAAGTAGGCATTAATCAAGTTATTTGCACGACAGAGACAGGGCTTTGTCTATCTGGCATTTCATACGTTGGCCTATACCCATGTTTCAACTCAAATATATTCAGTGCCCAAATGCACTGAAATGCAAATGCAGCCTGACCTCCAAACCTAAAGTAAAAGCACAATAAAGCTTCACCTTTCTTTACCTCTCAGCACCAGCCAAGACAGGCATCTACATGCAGTATTAATAGGCCAGCCTGGTTAAGGACTCCCGGGCAGACTCTGCTATCATCTCTCTCCTAGCACCGTGCTGACTTCATGAAGCACATTGGCCTGTGAGTATTCACTGAAAGGAAAACTTTCCGTTTTCCTACGCACCTCTCTTCTGTAGAAGTAGGGACACAGGTGAAGCTCTGCACATCCAGGTGACAGGACTCTCCTTGTACTCATGCAGCTCCTTACTAGACCTTCCCACAGCCCATGCTCAATGTTTTCCTGCACAGAACAATTCGGCAGAATTGTAGGCCACCTTTGACATCTTCCTGATACACATGCACAAATCTGAAACTTCCCTTTTGTGGATAAGCTGTTTGAGTTTGTTTTCACAGTGTTACCCTGCCCATGTCAGTATAGGATGTTTTAAGATCTGAGTACCTATTTAGTTCACCCCCAGAACGCACTGGGATTTTTTTTTCCTCGCTGTAACCCAAGACAACGTCTTCATTTTGTGATCACGTCCATATCGCTTCTCTCCCAAGAACAGTGCACTTCCTGATTCTGACACCAAGTCAAAAGCAACTAAATTGCCCAACAGTTTCCCTTTGAACATCAGGGAATTGATTATGGCTAAGCAAAGCTGTCAGACTACAATTTACTAAGACAAAGTCATCTACATCACCTAACTCCTTATAGTGTTTTGAAATTTGCAGACATGTTACTAGTGAGCACATATTGATTACCATTCCTTGAATGTGGCAGAGAGGATTTCCCCACTGAGGGGCTAAATGATGTGTATGTTGAAACAGATTTAATTGAATGTAAGTATGTTGTTGGTAATTTTATTCTGAATTCCCACATGAGACAAATCACACCCATTACTGAGAAGTACAGCTCCTGGAAGGGCTCCAAAACATGTATCAGAAATTAAAGGCATCGGAAGAATGTAGGGTAGGGAGGTGGAAGGAAAATTGTAAATTGTTCGGGAGTATTACAGGGACATAAGAAAGGGATTCTTCTTCTATAACCTAGGCCACTAAAAAATCAGGTGTCTAGACTTCTTTTCCATATACAGATAGAAACCTATTTTAGATAACTATCTGAAGATGGAATGAGCTGTCTAGTGAAGGCAAAGCTAAAGGACAAATTAGAATAAATTTCTTAAAATAATGCAAGATGAATCTCTTAAAATAATGCAAGATGATTCTACTCTGTAGCATGAGTCAATCCCGAGATATTCCCTATTTTTCTTTTCTCTCACAAAGTATGTCAGAAGAATAGTAAAACAGGTACAGAGTCACAGGGGCAGGAATTAGATAATTCACATATGCAGGTATGGTCTGTGATACAATGGTTTGGGTGTTTTGACAATACATATCCAACAGCCTGGAACATGAATATTTATAAAGCAACAGTACCTAATTTTTCAAAGGTCTGAGAGCATGTGGAAAATACTAGGCTGAGTTTACATGAAGAGAGTAAAATCTAGAAAAGAAGTAATGCAGTCTACCCTTCACCCAGCATGCAAATGATAGCCTCACTGCTCTTAACAGAAATTGCACATGCACATTTACAAGCGAGTGTAGTTTGGAATGCCTACAAATCAATATTAGGGCTAAAAACGCTATTCCAAACAAATACAGAATCTATTAATTTGAATCCTGATTCATCTGACAACCACTGAATTTTAAGTTGTTGAAATGCCATGTTCAACATGCAAGAGAGAAGAGAGATGCACGTTGTGAAACTGCATTTATGACCAAAGCAAATCCGCCAACTGCTTACCAGTGGTGTAAAGCAGCGTGCAGGGCGGCTACGACTTCCCTCTGCGTGGAGTAATACCACATGACAGAACCTCTACTGCATGAAATGGCAAGCTGAGGGAAACAGATAAGGAAAGCATTGGTATTGAAATACACAAAGAACTGCAGATACTCTTTATTGTGTAACGCATTAAATTACAGCGGATGGTGTAAGTAATTCCTAAGTGTCACTCAAGAGTTAAAAAAAAGCACTTAAAGGAAAAAGTTTGCAAAATTCATGAAACCTTTCTTCCTCCAGTTTCTGAATCCCCCCCCTTTTGAGATATCCTCAGGGTACAGATGGGAACATGCAGATTTTTTTAAGTTTGAGTATGTTCATTTCACAAGACCAGTAAAATCACACAGTATGCTACAAAATCCAGACATCAAAATGGTAGGAAACAAAGACAAGATTCAAGCTGACACTGAATATGTAGCCCTTTTTTTTTTTTACTCCCAGTCCACTGAAGGAGAAGTTCTTGTGGTTCACAGAGAGGCAAATGGCACCTGGAGTCCCACTTTCACACCTGTTATCTTGCACTGAGCACAAGCTGGCTCATACTGGTCCAGCATTAACGTGATGCATCACCCAGCTTCAGAGCCCTCAGAAAATATCATTCATAGGCCTTATGTGAGAATTACACGTCAAACAGACTTTACTAAATACCAGTGTCTGAAAATTATTAACACCACTTATTAGCAGCATTCTTTTCCTGTTCCTTTTCTGGATGGCAGATGTCTGTGCCTGATATCCTCAGATAACTAATACCATAACAATATGGACAGCTACCAAATTCCCAAGTTGCCCAAGGTCACTGCAAATCAACAATTAAACCCACTTGTTATTTACAGCGAACTACTTGTATGAAGATTTCCAAGTTACTGTCAAGTCCAATAGTTTATTCACCTTTTCGGTCACCTTTTAATTTGGAGATAGATACATCACAGGAGGACGGTTTTGTACTGAGATGCAGACATATCCCTTCAGTAAGGGCATATCGACACATATTTCCAGCTCACAGACAAATATTCTCTAAAATTTGTCTAAAACATTTACCACACTGTATGAAACAATATCACAATCTCAGTTTATCTGCACTTGTCAAAGTCATAGTGAACAACCCCAATGAATGCTCAGCTCTTGTTCCTTTCCACCTTTACTCAAGGAGTGTAATATTGCTAACAACCTTTCCTTAACACCTTTAATAAGCTACTGAAGCCTAAGCACTTACATCCACCAACTTGGCATACAGGTCTTAAACAAAGAATCAGATGATCAGGAACAGGACCTGCTAAGCCTCCACAAATGTTTGCATTTACTCCTTACACAGATGCTTAGCAGAGGTTTCCATGCTTTGAGCTGTGGGCTTCAGAGGACAGTCGTTAGCTGCCGGCAATCTCAGTGTGCTCAGGGTCATTAGCTACAACAGGATCCTAAGTAAGAGCTGGTTTCCAAAACTATTCAGCCTCTGTAACAGCTTCAAGTTGGTGGTCCTGGATAAGGAGGAAGAACCAGCTGCCGTGTCACACAGTGTGCACCAGTCGTGTTCAGGCACAGCAGCAGAGTTCTGTCAGAATCCCTGTCTCAGTGTGACTGTGGCACAGCTGAGAGCTGGCAGGTCCCCTGCATCTCCTACCTAACATCTTGGCTGTTTTGAAAACTTGGATATTTAAACATTAATTTTGTGTTGAAAGAGCTAAAAGGAGCAAAATATTTAATATATCATCCACCAGCTGACTGTGGGACCTGCAAGCCATTGTTTGATTTTTCCTGTGGGCCAGGTTTGATGTCAGCCTCTGGTGGGCAGCTGGGGAGGAAGGATCTCCTGCACCCTAACAGGGAGAGATCCCAGAGCATCACATCAGCACTCCTGAGGTACGTGCTGCAACTCCTCTGATGGAAAGTGGGGGTTTTAGCCCAACCTAAAACAGCACAGCTGACCCAAGAAAGTCTGCAAGTTACTATGCTGGTCCCCAGAGACTTTCCTATGCCAAGCTCAGAGTCGCCAGGTATGTAAGCGGAGGGAGCCCACAGGCAGTTTTTGCTTGCTTGGCCAGCATCAGGCTTTCGCTTTCATTGACCTTGACAGGAATACACAGAAACTACTTTCACATGAATGAACTATTCTTGAATAATTTCACCAAATATTTTAAGATCTAAGACTCTTGCTTTGAAATACTAACCTTTACCTATCCTCTTTTATCTTCACAAACCAGTAAGAGGAGTCCTGCCAAGGCAGTAACCTGTTTGGCTCACGATGAGGTCCTCTATAGGCTCCTTATACTATTTCAGTGCACCACAGGCCTCTCGCTAATTGAGGTGAACGAGCTCGAGCGGCTGCCTGGAGTGAGCTTCAGGAGGACTCAAACCCTCCAGAGGACAAAATTATAAAAAGAACATGGGCCCCTATGGCCAAATCACTTCAGCATGAGGGAGAAACATTTTATTTTGGTTTAGTGGGTTTCTTTTGAAGTTGTAACATCTCAAAAATGAAAACTAAAAGCCATACCTTTCATGTTTTTTGCATTTCTCCCCATATCATTCTGTCTAGTAACTACCTTGATGTCTCCTTTAACTGTCCTGGATGCATTTGATTTCTACACATTGATTTTTTTCTGAACTTAATTTGTATCAGAGTTTTTTCCCTTGTCCAACTCATGAAACACTTTTTTCTTGCTCCCAGCTGCTACCAAATTTCGTTGTTCTCATATTTTACACACAGTTTGGCTACTCGGATGGATGAGCACAACAGTAAGTCCCCTTCCTTAGATCCCATTTGGAGTTTGGATTCCTACTCCAACATCCCCTTGCATAAAATGCTCAATGCTACAACTGCTCACCTATTTTTCATGGCATGATTATTACCATAACTCTGAATATCGATGACAACCAATCCCAAAACCACAGCCTGACTTTTCCATTGCCATCCATTTGCCTGAGTTTGTGCACCCTTCCTGTGACCATTTCTGCTGGCCGGAAATGGGCTACATGACAGGATCTGCAGAGAGCAGACCCTGCGTGTGCAGTGGAACCACGCTCCCAGCTTGTGACATAGCTCTCCAACCAAAACTACCTCATCATGTTTTCAATTGGGAATAACAAACCTTTGAGTACTTGCTTTTGAACGAGCTATAGGAAGGTAGGAAAATTTCAGCAAGAAGTCTGTTTTGCCACAGTCACTCAGGACATTGCTGTTGCTGCTTTTGATGTCTGTAGGACCATCCAAAGCTTTTCACTATGCCACATATCCTTCTCACCATAGTAAAGGGATAAATGGTGCCTGAAATACAACCCTCTTGAAAAATAGAGAGCAGAAACTGAAAAAAAAATCCTCTGGTGATCCTCAGCTATCTATGAAGATTAGGACTATCCAGAATTATACAGCAAAGCAACAGACATGACAAATTGGATAAAACTTGCAGCTATATTAACAGTGATCTTCTCAGTGCCAAGACTGGTTCAGAGACTGGAGAACTCAGAGCCTGGAGGACCCCTTCTTCACTGTGAGGGTGACAGAGCACTGAGCAGGCTGCCCAGAGAGGTTGTGGAGTCTCCTCTGAAGACTTTCAAGACCTGCCTGAATCTGTTTCTGTGTGTCCTGCCCTGGCTGATCCTGCTCTGGCAGGAGGTTGGACTCGATCTCCAGAGGTCCTTTCCAACACCTACCATTCAATGATTCCATGACTCTGTAGGGCCCTACATGTCCAGGGGAAAAAGCAGTCATTCCTTTCACTACTCTGCACTATTATACTCTGTATTTCTTCTCTGAAATAGGATAAAATTCAGATTTATTTGGGATTTTTTTTCTGGGAAGAAAGCCTAACAATAAATGGAAAAACAAGGACCTTTAGTTTTATTTCCTTCACTGTCCAGCCTCTTTCTGTCCACATTTGATGTGAAGGCAACGAGGTCAGGCTACCAGAAGAACAAAAATTTTCCTTGAGTCATTAATGAGCTGTGTAGTGGGAACTGAAATCAGGCTCCAAATGTTTTGTTTAGGGTTTTTATCTCTGCTTTACTATGTCCGAGCTACAAGTAAGTTTGGCATGAACATCTGTAGTCCCTACTACATACACACTAGACCAGAGGGACACAGAGGTTGCACCTCTGTGCTTCACACATGTGTAAATGAGGGTATTACACCAGGCCACAGAAGGCAGAATTAGTAAATATGTTGTAGCCCAGTGGCAGGGAGATGCAATTAGATGTCTTCTTTGAAGATAAAATATTATCCATTTGGTTTGCAGAGCTTGCCATATGGTTCCCTTGAGAAGACAAGACACTAGAGGAAAGCTTTAAAGCTTTTCACACTTTCACGGGTGCCCAAACCCACATTATTTTACTCAACCTGAGCTGTTGTTCACAGGCCTTCCTGGTAGGTGTTCTCACTTACTGGTCCCTCTAACCAATAACAGCCTAAGAAAGCCCCATCCCACAACAGATGATATACAGTGCAAATAGCCAGGCCTATTATGAGGAATTTCAGCAGAAACAGCATGTTGGTTTTGTTGCACAGACTGAGTCACATTATAAACTTTCCAATCAGATTTCTAACAAAACACAATTCATGGCAGCCTGTGTCAAGAGCTTTCATTCTTTCTGTTCAAAAGACAGGGCTGACTCACCAGCCACCAGAGAGCAAGCCCTATACATGCATACACTTGTTCAATAGCTCTCCTATTAGGAGCCTTGTCCTATTAAGACTAATCATGCAAACCTTTACCATATGAAGTTGAGTTCAGAACTTGGCCAAGAATCTGTATCTGCTCACAGCTGATGTCAAATATCCTAGATAGTCCACGTAGGGGTTAGAACTTTAAAATAACTTTTGCTCAGTTGATAGAAAAGGCTAAACTCCAGAGTACAAATGCTTCCTATTACAAAGTCCCTGAGTAATTTAGGCTTCCAAGGATAAGACTTGACAAAAGCTGGAGCTCAACCTTGGGAACTGTGTGGAAATCCCCCTTGGTAGAACTGCACACACGGTACTTTCTCCTTTTTTTTGCCTACAGTAGCAATACGCAACCTCAAACGTTAATTTCTCAGGCCATCAGAAAATGGGTGATCAAAACTGTGTAAGACCCACACAAGTAACTGGTGTCCTGCATTCCTTTTATGCAACTTTGCCAGCCAGTTTCTAACATTTACAAGGCCCATAACAAACCTCACTCTCAGAAGCACCTCTGATGTACTTTTTGCAATAAGTATTTAATTTAATGAAAGTTTAGAGGGATTTAAACATTATTTTTCACTACAGACATTTGCAATGCTTTTAAAAAAATCAAACTTAAAAAATAAACTTTAAAAAGGCATTATAATTAAGACAGTGACTAAGGTCCTCTTATTGCTGTCTATTCTACCTGGGCAAATCTTAATTGACATCTGTCCATTTAACATCCTTTTGAACAAAACACATTCTTATTCCAAAGCATAGTTATTCAGACACAGCTATTGGGTTTTAATTTCACACCCTGCCTTAATCACAAGCTAGCTTGAAAGCACAGATAACCCTTTGTTAAATCAGGCTATTCTGGGCCTGCAGTCTTTATTCCCAATAGAAAATTATAGAGCCAGGTTTGCACTGTACCTATAAGCAAACAGTAAAACATAGGAACAAACTCAGGCGAATTGTGGTTTTGTGTTTTTTTTTCTTTTTGTTTTCTTTTTTTTCTGGTGAACACCAACATCATCAGCTCCTATTCATAAACAAAACCCAATAAAAGGGCCCCGGATCAGGCTCACAAATATTTGCAGAAAGCTAATTTAAACTCTCCAAAGTACTTATGGATAGGAAAAGTGCCAAGCTGGACTGTTGAAATTGTCCTTTCCACAATGAGAAGAGTGGCCCCAACGTTGCCCTACCTGGGGCCTACACTTGTTCATGTGCCCAGCAGAATTCCCTTATCTCTGCAGCAGTGATTCACTTTCCTCCAAGATGTGGCTACCACAAGGAAGATGCCACTCACCCCTGTGGAAGGTGAGAGGCACAAAGTCATCATCAGAGCCCCAGTCTCCACCTAAATGTGAATATAAGTGACAACAATAAGTCCTAAAGACACTGCTCATTTGCTGTTTGCTGCAGCTTTGATGGGCTGCGGTCAGGCTATGGCCATGGACTTCTGAAAATGCCCTTCTCACAGCCCAGCTGTGCCTATTCATCATCTTCTGCTTCATGGGTATTTTCATCTGACGGGCGGGGGGGACCTAGACTTTCGTGAGTACTAGGAATGTTATGTAAAGAGAAATCTCACTGTTTCCACTGTGAAATTTTGCCTCAGGCAACTTATGAATGTTCCAGGGAAGATATTCACCATTTTCAGCAAAACAGCTGACAGATCCATCTGCTGCTCTTGGTGATACTGGGTGCAATTTTAAAGTGTCTCAGTAACATATGCTCCTACGGTCCCACTGAAAAGCCAAGTTCCCCCCACACGACAACTGCAAAGGAGAGTGAGACAATAAACTTTTGTTTTGATTTTTTAAATTTTAAGGGTAAATTACTTTTGAAAAATCCCAGCACCGGTAGGCGTGAAGTTTGGCGGCACTGATTTTACAGTTACAATGAGTTTCCCAAGAAATGCAAATACTCAAGAGGGCAATTTTGGGAGCACTCTAATTGTTTTACTTTAGAAAACTTAGAATTTATTTTATCCTGAATCCTTTTTGCCATATAATAAAGACTTTTTGTTTTTTTTTAAATTACACTTTTTTTACAGTAAAAACGTAGATTTTGATCCATTGCAATATTATATGAAAGACCGGCAAATAACATTTTAAGGTTTGGTTTTTTTTTAATAAGAAAGTAAAAATGCTTCTTTCCATATTAAGAAATTAAACTTTTCAATTTGAAAGATATTTTCACTGTAGTTAAAGCAGGTTTGAAGACCAAGTGTTGAATTTGGGTTTGAATTACATGGTTTAGCTGAATCCACATTAAATTTATTCCTTTAGATTTTGTTTAGCCAAAGAACCAAATTCTTCTTGTCTTGAAATATTTTTCCCCTCATGTTCCAGACTGACTCTGAATTCAAAGTGTGTCATTCACATAGGTGTCACTACAACTTTATGGGGCAGGGGATTAGAGTCTGGTCTGCCATGAAAAATTCCATGTCAAACGGAAGGTCTTGAAACCTGTGCTATGGAAAATCTCACTGTCAATTTACCTGCATCGTAGCTGCACAGGCATCTACTGCATAACCATAGGCACAGTCGCACACATGGGGTCAGCTGCCACCAACTTTAGATGCCAAACCTCCTGCAGAGGAGGTCTGAAGGATGCGGCTTACGTTTAATCCATAGGGGAACACATCACCACCTCTGTAGGAGAGTCCCAAAGCTGGCAGCCTTTCTATAGGCTTTGTGCCAGGTTAATAAAACAAATATTGTCACAATTTGTTTCATCTTACTCACTACTCTTGGCCCTTTATTAGCACAGGGAATAGGAAACTGCCACATCTGATGGTCTTCTCTCCTTGTGTTATTCAGCCTTATTAGAGTACGAAGAAACAAAGGAAAAACTAGCCCACTGAAACTCATGTTTGGCAGCTGCCAGCCTCTCCTGAACTGCCACGGCAGCTTTCATCTTTCTATGAACACTGCATGACTGCTGGGGGAAAAGATGGCAACGGAGCAACAACAAAACAATTACGGGCACACAACTGTGTTCAACGGTGCCAAATGTGACCCTCCCAGTGCTGGTTAAAAAGGCAAAGTTTCTCAGGCTTCCCTGTAAGGTCACAGCTGGTACTTCTATGAATCTTCTTATTACATGGGAACGAGGCAGAGGTTCATAGAGAGAGACAGATGGTGAGGAGCAATGTTACTTATCCTAATGTGCATGTGAGACAAAGAGCTTTTTGGCATACCTCTCAATCCCAGTCTTCGCTGTGCCATGGCGGGCAGCCCATCCTCGCCAAGTGTTTGTTCCCCTCCACTTTTTATTCTCCCCTCAGTAAGTCTGACCCTACTTGTCTTCAGTGTTTACATGAATCACACTAGATGCTTTCCAGAGATCTAGGCTCTGATGAGCAAGGCTAGCAAAACCAGCAGCAACAAACAAACAAGCCGACCCGAGCCAAGCTTGCCCACCACTGAGCATTTGCATTCACACAGGCCACCCCCTCTGCCCCCCTGGCTGCCAAACAGGATAGCTGTGGTAAGAGTGGCAACAGGCAGCTCCAGGGACAGAGTTGTAGATTTGGGTTGTAGACATACATATTAATTACACTGGAAATACAAAGTGTGGCTGGGACTTTCCGTTGGGAAGGAGAAGGGATCTTTGTGTTGGAGGGAAGAGGGATATTAATCGTGGCTTAAGCCAGGACTTCAACTGTGGGAATTAGAAGCAGGGAAAGAGAAAGTAAAAACATATTTTGCATACTGGTTGAAGTATAGCTTAAAATATGAGGGAAGGGCAGACTTTGATCTCTGTGGTCTAAGGCTATCACTGGGAGCACCTCACTCATTCCAGATGAATTATTCTTGGTGTTCAGCAGCAAGAGAGAAGAATCTGCTCTTCTGAGCCCAATTCCTTACCCTGCTGCAAATGGAAAAAATTCACATGGCACTTCTACTGCCATCAGTAGAGTTAATGCTGAAATCATGTGAGCAGGATCTTCCAGGAAAGACCTGGCAGAACCAGAGGCAGTACTTCTAGAAGATAAGGCGATATGGCATATTGCCATATTATTGCTAGGAGAAGATAAGGCAATAAGAAGATATGGCTCCATCACATGGCAATTGTTCTTTCAGACCACCTGCCAAGGATGCAAGCTCTTCATTCAGGCAAGTAACTATTTATAACCAGGCCAGCTGTGGGGAGACCCATCCTACCTTCTGGAAACATGATAGACAAAAATATAGAGAAATTTAAAGAGAGCTCCTCTAATTGGCACTCAAATGGTTAAAGAAGGAGGAGCTAACTGGGAATTGACAAGTTGAGTCGAGAAGATGAAGGGAATTGCTCATCCAGGGTATTTTTAGCTCATGGTTCTGTAGGCAGGAAGGCAAATGTAAAGGCAGATGATGATTTGGAGCTTACTCAGGACTCTAAGAAACTCCTATCTGGCACTCCGTGGTGAAGAGAGAGAAGGCAAGATGAAAGCACAGCTCTTTTTTCTTTGCTTTTCCCTTTGCTTTCTTTTTAGCTACCACTAAAACAGTCCCATTTTAATTCCTTCTTTTAATTCAGAGCAGATTATATCATATTCACTTTAACACCAATTAAATGTAACCAGGTTTTACTTAGAGAACTTCCTTCTGAACAAACCAAACAAGATTTAATATGCTGGAAATGCAACAGATTCACAGTATGGGAACTTAAAAGCCTACAGCACAGAGTTCATGATCAACCCTGTACAAGCTCTACTTATGCACACACATTTATCTATACACTGAGAACCCCAAGCTGATTTTTGAACAGTGTTAACTTTTGCAGCATCAGCAAAGGGAGGCTCTATATCTCAAGCTTTATGTCACATCAGCCTTTGACATCATTTGCCTTCAGTCCACATCACACAGGCCTGTCCATTCCACTAGCTCTTCCCAAGCAGAATACCACCAGCCACACTCAGCTGCAGTGGTGATGGACTGCCGACAGAAGAAGCCAAGGAATGGGCTGCTTCCTGGAGCAAGGCTTATCCAAACTCATCAACACTGGTGAGCTGCTATGAGCCTAGAGACAGCAGTCTACTAATAACTTCAGATTAATAAGTACCATCCCACTCAGGACTAGGCACAGGGCAATCCCACAGGCATCGACGTTCCTGTGACTTGCAATTAAAATGGAAAGGCAGCACATACACACACATCCAGGTACATTTAAAATAAATACTGAAATGTTTGGCAAAATTTTGCTTTTGCTATTTATTTGTGATTTCTTTTGCCATCATTTTGGTTTCCTTCATGTTTGCATTCAACTCCTACTGTCTCCACTACAAAAGGTAACACTGCTTCTTCTGGATGTCCCACAACATAGTGTGGCCAGTTTCCAGCTCCCACTATAACATGTGGGAGTTTCCCTGTTGACTTCAGTGGTAAATATGAGCAATCAGCACCTCAGAAAACTAATTAACTTCCATGAGTCATCTGAGCTTTGGCCTAAGCTGACTTGCCTAACATCAGGGGCAGAAGTCTATTGGCACTGACTTGAAAATTCAAAGCACTCTTTCCATCTCTTGATAGAATTTCAACTGAGACCTGCTGTAGCCAAGTGCTTCAGGATTGGAGATCTCTGAAGTCTGCAGGGCTGCTAACAGGTTTACAGGTTACTGTTTCTTCAGCATCTTGCTGGAATGGGTCCCAGATTCCACTAGTGTAAACCAGGGCACTGGTTCATGGGAACATACCATCCCTGCAGACGCCCCAAAACCACGAACAGCTGTAAGATAGACCTTTGGCAAAGTAGGAGAAACGCAGTGATCTGCACTATCCTATACACAAGTCCTCTGTATATAACTACATTGTGGGGTAGGATTGGAAGATTCGGACTTTGCATATGCACAACAGCCCTAGGTCCAGCCAGGATCTCAGGCAGAGCACCTCTGTAGGCAAAACACCTCTTTAGGCACAGCTCAGGGCAACAGGCAGATGTGCTGCACAGCTGAGTCGTGACTGGCACGGCCTGGCAGCAGCACAACTGGGCTGCATCATCCTGCAGAAGAATAACTTGGGATGCAGACACTGCACTTTACACGTAGGTTATGTATGAAATTAAAGGTAATAGGTTAAATACAGTTTGTTTCCCTTGATGATAAAAGCACAGAGTGCAGGGGGCATTGCTTGCAAATTGCAAATTTGCAAATTGCTTTAGTTTGCAGTTCCCACCAGCACAATATTCATACACCTAATCCAGAGAACAGTTTCACCAGAGAATTTTAAGAAAGGCTGAATTTAGAGGCTAAGAATTCATGATAGTCCAAGATGCCTCATACTTCTGCCAAGTATCAATTTCTTAAGATGCAGTGAACGTGGACACTATATTTCTAGTACAAATATTCAAACATGCACCTTGATTTTTGCACCTCTTACCACTGCAAATAATTATAACAACAGCAACACTAGCAACAAAACTCTATTAATATACCCCAAACTAAATAACTATAAGAAAAAACCCTACAGTAAGCTGAGCTGGCATTCATTATTCCATTTGTTTCATATCTTTAAATGATTCTGGTAAATCGATAAAGCTCTGCAAAGTGGCTGTTGTCTGCTGATTTCTGACTCTAGTCAGTGGCATCCACTCTTTAGTGCAGCACACACTTGCTGTGTAGCCATTAGATGAAAGCACTATCACCTGTCAAACAAACTGCTAGAACTGTGATAAATTAATGATCAAATAGTACAGTCTGATGTACAGTAGCAGTGCCGAGGCTAGTTACAACCAGGCCTCATGCTTTAAAAATGTAGCTGACATTAAAAAAAAATCAGCCATTAAAGAAAAATGTCACACAGCTTTTCAAAAAAATATCTATTTAAAAAATGACCACATACTGATACTCGAGGATTTGGAGTTTTACTTAAAAAAAAAAAAAAAAGCAGCAAATGTTTCAGTAAAGCCTCTCTGTGTAGTATGAATTTTCAAGGCAAGAACAAGGTGCAGCTAAGCAGAGAGGAGGTTTGTATTTTTTCGG
The DNA here is from genome assembly GCA_024611195.1 of Ceyx melanurus. Classification (NCBI taxonomy): domain Eukaryota; kingdom Metazoa; phylum Chordata; class Aves; order Coraciiformes; family Alcedinidae; genus Ceyx; species Ceyx melanurus. The sequence goes on along the minus strand of JANHGL010003350.1, from coordinate 2,379 downwards.
TAAGCAGTGCTGTGTACAAATCTGTACCTCAGAGGAATCCTCTGGTGTGTCATGGACGGAACTCTTGTTTGCAAGGGAAATGTCCCAAGTTCTTTCTTTTCCCCCCGTAATGCTTTTGATTTTTGACATCATGGGTAAAATATTTCAAGGGAGCTCACTTCTAAATATAAACAATACAAAATAAGCCTTCGCTTTTGAAGCACTTGACATCCTTTGAGCTTTGAATTTCAACTCCTAATAACTCTTGATGCTCACTGCATTAATGTATAAAGTCCTTTTTGTGAGCTAGAAATGGTTCCTCATGTCCCTCCTGCCATTGGCTTTATGAGCTTAATTTATTCTTTTTAATATAAAATCTCATTACCTGAACATGACACCACCACTTCCATTTTATCTTTGATATAAGAACAGAGAGAAACCAAAATCAAACCCTTAAATAAAGTCTGTAATCATCCCTCACTTTCTCTTGCTTTTCAAATTTCTAAACAAAATTAAGTAAAAATACCTTCCAGGGCACACTAAGAAAATGTAAAGAGTAGGGGAAAAAAAAAGAAAATTACTTTATAGTGAACTAACAAGGGACATAATTACTTACACAAGCAGCATATCTTCTTCTTGATGATATTCCTTCATGTTTATTTTGGTGTATTTGCGATAGATGGGGAGCGCCTGGGAAGAATGGATATGCTGGAAAGCTTGATCTATTGAAGTAAGTCCTGAACAAAGAGTTGCTTAACCGTAGGCAAAACCTACTTTTTCTAAACTTTACTTTTGCATAGACTTTGAAATATATATTAATATATATATAAAAAAATCTTTAAGAAACAGAAATAATTTAGAAAAAGCCATCTCGGAGATAATTCATAGAGACTGAGGATTAAGTTAGGACTTCTTAAGTCCTGCTTTTAACAGAAAACTGGAGTGATCAGTGTATTAGCACATGAAAGCATCAGTTCCACACACTAATGGCAGTTCCTTTATGTTGTTGTTAGAGATGTGACTTAACCATTGACTTAAATTATGAATTTGGCAGGGATCAAACTCCATGATCTAATTATGTCTTATGGCATTCACTGAATCTTTTGAGGTAGCTGTTTGTAAAGATAAGGACTTTTTCACAGGGAACATGCTTTTCATCAAAATCCACGTTCCAGATCCTGCAGGATCTTCATGTTCTGCCCACTTATGTGGAAACCTTCATCCAACAAATAAAGGCATACATCCCTGGAAAACTGTGTTTTAACTGTGAAATGTCAACTACTCCCTCAGAGAGCCTAAGACTTGTAAATATTTTAACTCTGGCGCTGTGCTGTTTCCTCTGATACCAACAATAATCAGGACTGTGTTCATCTGAGGCTACCAGGCTGCATCTACTGCTGGGAGCACCAATTAGAATGAGCGAAAATCCTAATGCTGCTTGTGTTGCTGAAGCTTTATTTCAGGTGGCCCAAAACAACCCCATTTCCTACTCAAGCATCAATCAATGCTTTGGGATCAAATATGTTTTAAAACCATAACAGGTTCAGATATTTTATATATCAGCAATAGGAAACAGGATTTTGCTCTCACACCAAGTGAAGAATAGATGAATCCCACTGAAAATTAGTGCAAATGGATATGTGAGAATTAGGCTCTGTCAAGTCACTATCCAACTGCATTGGGAAAAGAAGAAAGCTTGAGAAGAGAGCAGAGGAATTGATATGCTGCTGAATATAGATTGGATGCATTGATTCTGAGGTACAGACACATACTGCAATAATTACACGGAAGGGTACAACGCTTGTGAATTGAACCATCTTAGATGACTTGAGCTCATTTTGTCATTTATCCTTTGTTTACTTTTCCAGTATTACTTAGTACTCTCGCATTTAATTAAACATACTCACAACATTCCTTCAATTAGATAAATAATGCAGCTGCTTCCTCCATCGTATAAGAATGGAGAAATCAAGATAATGCAATATTTATTTTTATTCCCACTCTCTGTCAGACACCTTACATTGAAAACCAGGCAGCTGCAAGGCCTATTAGTGACATTTCCAATCCATATAGATACTAAGAGAAGTAAATATCTCATTATCTACTTAACTATGATAATATGTTTGTGTTAAAAATTTTGGCATACCAGGTACGGGCAAATTGAAAGTGGCTTTAGAAAAATTACTTATTAACAGACTCCGCAGTGATTAAATGCTTCAAGATAAATACCACAGATAGTAAAAGCTTGCTTAAACCACTGATTGGAAACTCTCACAGAAGGCTGATGGTTTTTTAAATAAGTAGCAATTAGTCTGACGTAATCCATTTATCTCCTCTGCAAGTGACTGAAATAAAGGGAAATTAGATAAAACTACATGCAGAGAAACAACTAAGTGATAA